>JAGPOY010002482.1:0-14749 GCA_018983105.1 Silene uniflora | reverse complement strand
ACAGAGGGCGTAGTTAAGGCATCAGAAACGATACAAAAATTCTTGTTTGAGAGCGGAGCATACGCCCAGTGAGGCATGAGAAAGTCTTTTGACAGTTCATTACTAGCAATGCTACACATACAGGCAAGTACAGAGAAAGATAAACCCAGGAAAGGTCCAGAATGCGAGGAATTACAGAACACCACAAACAAATGCCTCTTGCACTCACAAACTCATGCTCAAATTATCAAAAATGAATATTACCTGTGCACAATATCCATTAGAACAACTAAACCGAGCTCATGAGCTTTGTCAATCAACGATTTGAGATCTTCTGGAGTACCAAAACGGCTACTCGGTGCAAAAAAATTCGTCACATGATACCTTTGACACAAAAGTATGATATCTCAGCAGCAAAATCAATACAACTAAAAAAGTAAACAGCCAAGTACTCAAGTATAAGAAATACCCAAAGCTAGCGTAATAAGCGTGCTCTTGAATAGCCATTATCTGAACGGCATTGTAGCCCAGCATTTTTATTCTCGGAAGCACGTCATCTCTAAAATTGGCATATGTATTAATCTTGGGTTCCTGAATATCAAAGCGAAGACATCATAACATGACACGACTCCACAAGACCGGAACCCGTAAAACGCTGGAAAGACATTGTACGAATTCCAAAGCTTCAATGACGTCCCGAGAAACAATAGAGAATACACACAATTATAAAATATATAGGGACTAATTTTGTGTAGGCATTATATGGAAGGAACCTCCATGTAGTTGTTTCTACATTTTAGAAGACAGTATTATACACTAGCTTTAGTCCATATAGATCATGTAAACCAAGTATTCCCGTCGATGAAGCTTTGGAAACAGTGAACTGCAGGGAGACAGTTAGATGGTGAAAGAGGAGAAATGCACACCGTACTACTCATGCCAATGTGGCACTCATAAATCCTTAGTGATTTTGGTCTATTGGGATGAGGATGTTTGAAAACGTACTTCTCCTGTCAAATAACCAGCCAGGATTATAAGATTAGAAAGAAACCGAAGGGCAGTCATATGGATACGTATAATGAAGAAGAAGCTACTTAAACTAGACATGTATACCTCATCTGGCGGATCATAATATATCCCATCGTACGGAATTTCACCAGGTGGCTGTACAGCAAATTTGATCCAAGCTGGAATGGAGTCTTTCATTCCAGAAGGAGTATCCATACGAATCTACGGATGCAAATATTTGAAATTAATACAAACACGCTCACTGAATTTATGGTTGCTGGCAACTTCCTCAGACGACATCCCAAACAGTAGGGACGTACATTACTTATCTTTTGACACATACTCCGTAATGTTTAGTGTTCTTAATCTTCTAATATAGGAAGCCGGGTAGCTCCATCAAAGATCCTTACAAGATTAGCTAAATCACCAGATGATGGGAAAATTTATGCCCCATGATGTTCATTGTCTGTGACGTAAATATTAATTTTCCGTACTTTTACCTTTACACGGGAACCATGAGGAATAGCTAGTGAACCATCAGCACTATTCGGCAAAAATATCTCCCAAACGCCAAATTCATTCTGCATAGTAATAAACAATGGTGTAAGTTAATGTTTAGGATACCAAACCGGGTGCAAATACTGAAAAATGATGGGAGAAAGCAAAAAAGCGGCAAGAAATAACCACTACGGCACCACCTTAGCCAATTTTACAGAAACGGCAGTGAACTGTGTTAGAAATTGTTATGAGAAATAATTCAATGTACATGTGCCTAAGGGAAACCATGGAAAAGTTTGGTAGCTTGATCTTGGATTAAAATGTTCTCAGTAAAGAATTTCTATAGATATCAAGCTAGGAAATTTACGGAAAAAAGCAACATCTCAACAGCATAGCGTATTAAGGAATAGTAGTTTATGTAGCAACCAGTCAATACATGAAAGGTGAAATGAAGAACATACCCGAGTCATGACATCAGCATTTGGGTTCCAGTTGTTGAAATCTCCAATTAATGATGCCGCCTGAGAAAAATGCATCAGAGTAAGTAAACCTCACAAAGGGAATGAAGGAGAAACATTCCGGGTGAGTTACTCAAATTCTAAAACAACAAAATAGAAGGAAGAGGGAAGCCCTCAAGCCGTCATTCCAATTTTATGAAGGTTTTATGGTATGTATGCATGTCTGTGGTTAGTTCTTAAGCTCTCTGATGAAGATGTAGATTTTCTGCAAGTATCCACTAGGCACTAGCCCATTTCAGCAATACTTCAACTCACAAGACGAATATGCAAATTATACGCACATTAATAAGCAGGATACAATATAATTGGTAGTGAAGTAAAGAATCCCTTCCCAACACAATAAGGCAATAACCAGTAAATAAGCTTTCTACTCCAAATACCAACACCCCCTCCAAAAAGTTATATTTCAAAAATTTGACCTTGAAGAATCTATTCGTGAGCACACCCTCACAGCCTCACATACATGCTAGAAAAAGGCTTTTGTGCTGTCACTATAGATGTATACACTTAAAAAAATTATCGAAAATGCTAGGAATATTCAGGTATATTCAGGTATATGCTAGGAATATTCAGGTATGAGACCGTAAGGAACACTAACCGTTGCTCCTGGTGCCCATTCTCTATATGTTATCCCTGTTTCACTGCAAAATCATAATTGACAATATTAGAAACAGGAACTATAGAATCTTCATTTTGTGATAAGCTGCCTAGGTAATTTAACCCATTCGTATCATGGACAGGTGACAGGTCTTCAGAGACAAAGTTGACTATTGTCGAGGCAAAAAAAAGTCATTATCATGCATTTCTTTCTGGCTTTGTAAGTCGTATCTATCACATAGGCTCCAAGGGGAATGGAATCTTTACCTGCGGGTGAAACCCATTTTTTCATATCCACGAGAAAATGCCTCCAAGCTACCTTCAAATCTGTTAATTTCTTCACGCAATCTCCTGTACATTGAATAGCTGCAGAAAGAGTTCCCATCAAATTGTGACGGTTAGTTTTTCCCCAAAAAACACACATTGATTATAAAGCCATCACGATATATATTAAAGTGAAGGCATTGGTTAGTTTTCAATCAAATGTTGTTGGGTAAGAAAATTTTAGAACTTATGCAAGCAGTATTGATAACATTTCGAGTAAGAATTATATTCCTGTCAAAAAGAAAGAAGAAACTATCCTGATTTTCAAAGCAGATTCAAGGAAGGAATTTGAAAATCAAGAGTACATGTCACTGCTGCCATAGAAGCAGAATAGCAGGGTATCAATCTCACCGGTAATCAAGGTGAGTACGGTGATTTTTCAAACGTGAATCAATTTCATATATTCTTTGCCCATCACCAGTTGGAGGAATCTCTCTTTTGGACACAGAATTTTTCACTGTTGCGTCTTCAGGAATGAAAGATCCAGTCTCAAACTCTTGGTCCTCCTCAATTCCAACTTTAGCTTTTATATGTTGCTTTTCGCCCTTACTCATCTGGTCAGCTTTCATATGTTGTACATCTAAGTCATGTACGCCCTACAAAGATCATAAAGGTGAGAAACAAAATGGAAAGGACTACTTAAAATTAAAGAAAAAAAACTTCTAGTTTGCAAGGACAATTTTGCTACACCTTAAAATTTCCTGCTATGAATCTATTATTGTACCCAATAAATAAACAAAAACGACGCCTTACAGAAGACAAATTTATCTGCAACTCAATAACCCTGAAATGGCATTCAGTTCTACAGAACTAGGAATAGAGTCGGGAGAATTCGTTACCTCTAGGTCGTTGATGACTGGATTAGATTCCGCAATATCATCAAATGAGGGACCCTCCGGAACATATACTTTCTGAGAATCAGTCAGTGTCGTTGATGGAGAATCAGGATCATACGAGGACTTTTGAGCAAAGATCTTCCCTAAAAAAAACAGGCTAATTATTAGAATCTAAGAAGTGGTAACAAACAGCAAAAAGGTTTGCATGGAGTAGCATAGTATCTGTTAACAGGACAAGTGGCAGGACAAACAACAAGACCACAAGGGTTAAACTTTACAGAATATGCCTAAGCAAGAAAAGATAACCACAGGATCATGTTAATATAAATGCGTCACATCGTGATCAAATCTTGAGGTGTTAATTCATTACTGACGGCACAACGACCAAAATTAGGCCGTGACCAGAGATGTTGGGATCAAGGCTATAATAATCAAATTGGTTTCGTACTAACACAACAACAACAACAACAACATTACCCCAGTGCCTCAATGGCTCCCGCAAATTGCGGGGTAAGGGGGGGTCGGATGTACGCAGCCTTACCCTTGTGTTAGCAACACAAAGAGGCTGTTTCCGAATGACCCAAGATGAAAATTGCGCCGAGAACTGCATCGAAGGACTGCTACTTCACAAAATAAAGAAGCACAACCACTTTAGTGAGCCATTTTGATTTATTCCATTATAATCCATAGCCAAAGAGTAATGAATCTTTGGCTCCATCGGAAATATGGAAATAGGTTTCGTACTAACACGGTCTGGCAAAAAATGCACTCACGTTAGTTACTAATTGTCGATCACTTAACAGGAGAAGAGCTTCTTGTGCATACAATCAATCAGTCAGAGTATCAGACGCCTCAGCCGTCATCAACTTTTGGACTCAAAACCAAACTTTTGCAACATCACTTTAAGTGATTATATACACCGTTTAGTCAACCAGCCTCAATGGTCTTAGTGCTTAGCCAGTCAGCCGTCCAAAATGGATCATGCAAAGATTCAGGCAGTCACTAGTACAGGACTACAGGCTATAGACATGTCCAACAACATTACACCCGTGTGCCGTGTCTCAAAGACTCTAATCTATGGAACTATAATTTTTCCTCAAAGCAGCCCTCTAGATATTTCAACTGTTTGCCAACAGCCAACCATATGCTGTATGCTACATCCTTCTTTATGTTGGCCAACAAAGATGTTAATTTACTTAATCCAAACACAATGCAGACCACCAGAGCTCCTTTAGACCAATCCCAATGCACTCGCTAATAATTAATGAACCCAACAACTCTAGGGCACTTCTGAACCAGAAGTACTTGCGATTGTTCAATCTAATAAAAATGATTTTACATTCAAAGTTCCTGATACCTTGACTCAGTTGACTTGTCCCATTCTGAAATATTTTTTTTCAGCTCCAAAGCACACTACCACAAAATTTACAGACCACTGATGCGAGTTGTACCCAAACAATTAAACTACACTGTTAAAACTTATTTCTATTATTATCGATATTCTGAAGCCGTAAAGCAACTGAACAAATAAAAACACGAAACTATTTCAATTAAGCATGATCATCAAGATGTACACTAGAGCTCCCAAAACCTCTATAACATTTTCCAAAATGACATCATCATTCAGGACTATCATGAGTATTATAATTCGAACTTTCAACTAATGTTGGACCATTTTCTGACCAGTGAACATCAAAATGCATGCCTTTGACAAGCTATTGGACTATATCATCTGCAATAAAGATTAGTGGAAATCAATCCCACAATACCGCTTACAGTTACTTCGAAAGCCCACATCAGAACGCGCAACAAAATCCAAACTTTTTACAAATTTTTGAGTTATACTGCACAGTAATAATCACAGCATGCACATTCAAAAGAACAACTAAATCATAAACACTAAAAAGAGTACAAGAAAGAAACGACTTTTTTACTTACTGCTGTTATTTCCATTGATGTTATGAAAGAAAGGAAGAGAAATACTTCTGATACTGCCATAAAAATTCGATCCGGAAAGCTGATTAACACAGGGAACAGAAGAAGGCAATGCAATTCCTGACAATGTACACACCATTTCCCCCTAACTTGCTCTAGTTTTTCACAAAGATTTCTGCAGAATTTATTAAAAAAGAAGAATGAATGAAATACAGAAAACAGCAAGAATAAAAGGGAAGAAAAGGGTAAGTGAGTGAGTGATATAACAGTCAGTAACAAGAGTGAATGCTGACAGTTGTAGTACTAATACCAGCAAAATGCCAAACACAGGAAAGTGAAGCATGAAAACATTTATTGAAACGTATGCTACGTAGATTGCATATTTGCATGTACATTTCTGAGTTGGGTCCCACCTCCCAACACATCTTCTGACTAAAAAGTACTCTTCTCTTCTTCATTCATCCGTTGATTCATCACTTTATATAGCATTGTACGCTTTGTTTTTGGGTGTTTTCTGATTCACTATGACCTCAACCACTCATTTTTTGTCAGGTGAATTATGTATTTTTGGTCTAAAAATCAAATATCCGAGTGTCGAGTGTCGGACACGCAACACGAGTACGCGGGGTAATAGTATTAAAGAGTCCAAGCAACATAGCATTATGTTACAAGATGGATCTAACAAGGTATAAATCCTCACGGCACAATGTGATTTTTTCTTGTTTAAAAGCGCCTCTGTGTGTACAACAATGGGTTGTATAGAACGGTTTCGTGTGATCAACCGAAACTGTGACATCATCAGCACATAATACAATGGGTTGTATAATCCCACGGTTTAGTTCGAGCAAATTTTCTTATATTGCTTCAATGTTGAAACATTGGTTTGTTTTTTCAACCTACTCAATGAGTAATGACTACATAGCTTTAGACGTTTTAGAAAGTTAAATCGTAAACCATTTCGCGAAAGCGTGGCAACAAGATGAGTCACAAACGTCTTGTTTTCATGCAGCAGGCTTCAAAATTAATGAAATTGGTAGGGGGAGTAATAGCCGCATTGTACAAATGTAAGCTAACTAGCTAACAGAGTCATAAAGGCTGGCCTCAGTCGAATCCAACCAGCAAAAAAACAGCAACAATACCCAGGAGTCCGCGACATTTATACCCGTAATTGGTTGTAACTTGTAATTAAAGTGTTCCTGTATTTACCAGCATACTTACCCCCAGCAAAAATCAGAACACAGTCAAGTTTTAAGCATGGCAATTGACAAGTAGTGAAGAAGAAGATAGTTTGACAGGGTTTTTTAAGATATTTAATTCTGAGAATGGAAAAATTAAGTAGGCCCTCACATGAGTAAATGAAAAGATGAATTGATCACATGATGAGTGGAAGACAATGGGGTCGATACCGAGGGCCCTCGGTACATTATGACTCATGTTCCATGTCCTTCAGCACCTTACTATAAATAGAAACTTTTTCAGGTAAAAACCTTCTTTCAACTAACCGCATCTCATGGATTCAGTCATTTGTTGTGAATTTGTGATAAACCTGTTGCATTCCCAGGTTTCGAACTTGAGACCTCTGTAAAACTAGATAAGGTCGAGTAATGGGGGTAATGCGCTCAATTTTCGCAGTCAGTATCCCGAACAATTTTCATATATGGCAGAATGATGGCAGCCACCGGTTTGTCCTTGTAGCCACCGCCTTCATCTATTATTAGTCTGAGACCATCAATGTGAAGCTTTCCATGGTGACCACTTACAACGATAGTGGAACTTGCTTTCAATTCCTGAAGATAATTAACAGATCAGTAACTAAAAACAGGTTGACAAACTAATTTATGTGATATAGGATTTTAAAGGAGGGATAAAGGGCGCCTATCAGTACCTCTGGCATATCCCAGATGGTTTTCCTGCCACTAAGACACTCCACCTTCGAAATGCTTGTATCCCTTGCTTTCAGTAGCTTCAGTTGCTCGTTAACTGGTTTACCTTGTTGAAGACCACCGTGAACTGCTATCAATTTGCAGTTTTTCCGTCCCTCTGCTGTCTCTATAGCTACATTGTCCTGGGGAAAAAATTTGTCTCACATCACAAAGTTCCAATTTTTTCCATCCATAGTTAAACAGTATGACTTACGTTGCTATTATTTAAAAAAAAAAAAAAAATTCATATACTCAAATCAATGTTGTTGGCCTAAAAAGAGGTGCTCAAGTGAGCCATGTCTGAGTGCCCAATTTCGAGTGTCAGACACAGGAACGCGAGGTAATGTGAAGAGTCGAAGCAACAAAGGATATGACGGCGAATTAGTCTACTGAGAACTGGTCTCACGTAACAAAATATGAGCCCAAGACCAAGTGACCAACCAACTAAGCACAATGGCGGGACCAAAAACGCCATTTTAGAAATAACTAGCTAAGACACTTAGATTTCAACAATAAGAAAATGAAGGATTAAGCCAAACCTCTTCATGGACCCACACCAAATCAGCAAGAAATTTCTTGTGGTCATCAGGAACGGCTTTCATCAATTCTGCGTACGAAATAAGTGAAAGCAGGTGAAGGGTATGTAATAGAATGTAAACAATTCAAATTATTTATTCCCGTAATTAGTTTCCCGTGTTATGTAATAAGCACTAGTTGTATAGAGCTAAACCTCTTGTACACACTATATATATGAGATTAATCAAATCACCCTAATTGGGAGATTCACAATATCGTTTCTGGTATCAAGAGTCTAGGTTTTTTTTTTCTCCTCTTCTTTTCCTGCGTCCAACCTGTTTGTGTGCCTTCTCCTCCTCACCCCCCCTGCATACGCGCACTGTCACCCTTTCCCCATGGCTGGCGAGGAAGACCAACGAGCCACCAACAGTACCAAATCGAACCTTCATCCCGTCTATACAGTCTCAAACATACAGCATAAAGTTCGAGTCCTCGATGGCACAAAGGTTACTTCTGCTCAATGGGTCAAGTTTTTCACCCTTAATCCTTCATGCCAAGGGCTACAAGGCGTGAGACCCCTTGTTATTAAGAAAAATGTCCTTCATTGCATCATAATCCAGAACCAAAAAAATATCGAATCTTGGGTAATTGAACACAGAAACATCCACTTTACACAATATTAACATAAATAAGGTCATGACCTTCTGTATAGATCCGTTTTACACAATACAACAACATTACCCCAATGCCTCAAGGAGTCAAGGTCTCCTCCAAATTGAGGGTAGGAAGGTTGGATGTACGCAGTCTTACCCTTACCCTTATGCTAGCAAGTATCAACCCAAATAGGTTGTTTCTAAATGGCCAAATATAGGAATTGCGTCAACAACTAGTACATCGAATGACAGCTACTATACTTCACAGTAAAAGGAAGCGCAACCAGTTTACTGAGCTATTTTGCTTTATTCCATCATAATCCAGAACCAAAAAATATCGAATCTTTGGCTAATTGAAAATAGAAACATCCATTTTACACAATATTAACATAAAATCGAGTCGAAACCGGAACATACCAGAAGAGCCATGAGGAACGCCATAAGATTCAAAAGTAGGAGCAGCATCATAAATAGAACCCTGATAATCAACACCCTTAACACTATTAAACTTAACCTTAATCTTCCCACCCCATCTCCTTCCTTGCAAATGCATTTCCTCAAACCCTTCACCATTATACCATCCTTCTCTCTCCTCACTCTGCGCATACTCCTCCCACCCGGCCCGAAACCCGAACCCGTTTAACGGCTCCGGTAACACCCCCACGAACCCAGCAAAGGCAAGATCATGATTACCCGCTAAAAACACATGGGTTTGATCCGGATAGTTTACGGGTAATTGGAGAAGGAATTGGATGACCCGTTTAGTATCCGGACCTCTATCGCAGTAATCACCGAGGAATATGATTAATGCGTTGTTGAATTGAATTGGGTTTGTTTTGGATTTGAGATTTGACCATAAAGTTTCGAGCTTTTTGTAGTATCCATGGATATCTCCTATGCAAATCACTAGTTTTTCAACTTCGACTGGTTTTTGATCACTCATTTTTTAAGCAATTTTGGGGATTAATGTTTGTAATAGTTGGTCTAAAAATTGGTACATTTGGGTGTAAAGGGTATAATTGGAATTTGATGTGGAAACTTAAGAAGAGTATATGGCGCCAAATGGCCGGTTTACCAAAGTTAGGTATATCGAATATTCTTCCTGCTGGTAGAACTAAACCCGAAGTTTTGATTGACGGCTCAAATACATACCAAATTATCCTACTTTTTGCTAAGAAATATCGAAAATATTGTCTTTACTTAGAGTTGGAAAGCATGTGTGATGCACGAGGCTCCCATTTAGATTATCTGTAAAAACATATTCTTAATTTGATAAAAAAAAAAAAAAAAAAAAGGTCATACTATGTTGTCAATGATGAAAAACAAATTTGTGATTGGTGTAGATGATAACTGATGAAATATTAGTGCCTTTCGCATAAAAAAAATTGCCATTGATTGGTATAACATTAAGTGACATAGTTATAGTATGTTGTTATCTATTTCATTGTTACGGGCATGCACGACCGGTTTTTAATCAAATACAAAATGCGCTCTCTATAAACTTGGTGGAGCTCACCAATATGAACTCTTAAAAACGGAGATATGTCTGTATGAGTTTGCAAGTTATCTTACAACTACGTAAAACCGAATGATGTTACAAAAAACAATAGGTATCATAATTATACTCCGTATATATTTAGTGCGCTGAGAGAAAATGTTAGATATCTTGCAACATAATTTTACCTTGACTATTTACAATTAACCGTATTTACTCCTTATAAACATCTCGCAAAATCAAATCCAAACTGAAGTCCAATAAAATTAGTACTCTTTAAACACAATCATATAATACAACAAGGTGACACTAGAAGGATTTGGTTAGAAGTGATGGGAATCCCTCCGTAAGTATGGTCTAGAGATACATGTGAAAAGATTGCAACCAAATTTGAGTTTTTAGTTTGTTGTGATTCAAGTTTTGAAAATCCCGACAGCTTTGTTACTTGTCGAATGATGATTGATACCAATATTATGTCTTATATTGCTGAAGTATTGTATTTAAGCATTGACGAGCAATTTATTAGAAAGTCTATCTATGTCAGAGATGGGTCTAACCTGACGACCTGCTACATTAAAAAACCAGAATCCAAATTGCTTTTGTCTTCGCATCAATGGGATGATACAGCAGTGTCAGTAAATAATACCCTAGCTGCAACACACGAACCTGAGAGGGTGAATACTTGTGAAAATATGACTATGGTGGGCGAATCACAGGTTAATGAAAAATCAAACGAAAATGAAAGGACTCTGACCTTGGTTGGAGAGGTTAATTATGACATAAATGAGGAAATTGACCTATTTTCAAAAAAGATGAGTTTCAATGCAGGCCTTGATAACTCAAAAAACCCACTGAGTATTGATGAAGACTGTCCCCCCGGCTTCCAAAAGATCTTAAATACCAAAAAATTCAAACGAAAATCCAAATCATCTTTGAACCATAACCATAACCATACCTGTGTTTCAAACAGTAAAAGAAAAAAGAAAGCGGAATGCCAGAATATTAGTGACGAAATTGCAGAAGGGACAGGTATAAATCTGGAAGATAGTATTGAAACTTGGTCTGATGATGATTTTGAGGAAGACAAAAATGTAGAAGAATCAAAATCCAGGGAATTAGGAAGGATTTTGGGATTCGGGGTTGGTGAAAGACTCGGCATTGACGAACTCTTAAATTAGTTTAGTTGCTGAAATGAGGTGTGTGGCATGGAATGCTAGAGGTATTAGGAGTAGAGGAAAGTTTGCTGCCGTAAAGAAAAGTATCACTGAAAAACAACTCCATGTTTGTGGACTTGTAGAAACTAAGCATAATTCATCCCTTGAAAGGAATATTAGAGGCTAGTGGAATAATGGGAATGTCGAATTTTTGGAGATAAAATTTGTTGACAGGGGGGTGGTCTTCTTCTTATGTGGGATGCTGATATTTTTAAACGTGCAAGTGGCGTATGCGGTGAAAGATGGATACTGTTATGTGGCAAGTTTGGTGTTAAAGAAATTCCATGTTCAATTGTGCTAGTTTATGGGCCTTGCTGTAATGAAGGGAGGAGTAAGGTCATGGAGGAGCTGCTTGCGGTTAAACATTTGTTCTTTGACCCTGCTCTTATCTTTGGTGATTTCAATGAAGTGTTAAAACCAGACGAAAGATTAAGGCAACATAATAGAAGTACTGGTATGGATGACTTTGAAGGTTGGGTAGAAAGTATGGAGCTGTTAGCATTACCGCTTTTTGAAAGAAAATTCACCTGGTCAAATTGTAGATCTGCGAGCCAAATTGACAAAACATTTGTAAACTCTTCTTGGCTGACTATTTTTCCAAATACAAAGTTGTGGCCGTTACCAAAACTAGTCTCAGATCATTACCCGCTGCTGGTTGAATGTGACAAGATAATGTCTGTGATGCGACCCCTCAGGTGTTTTGATGCCTGGATCCACTGCCTAGGTTTCAAAGAGGTAGTTAAGACGGAATGGGGAAGCATTGGAGATCTACCGTTCCATGAAAAGATTACGGAGCTAGTGGGACCTATTAAAAAATGGAACCAAGATGTCTTTGGTGATATTAATGGCAAGGTTGATGAACTCATTGTACAGTTGGACAAAGTGGACAAAGACTTGGAGTTGCATCACGATGATGAGTTACTTATAGCTAGAAGAAAAGCGTTGTTCTCCTTCCTTCAAACATGGCTAGCTAGAAAAGAGAGATATTGGAGACAAGTTTCGAGAGTCCAAAACTTGAAATTGAAGGATAAGAATACCAAATATTTTCATATAATGGCCTCAATAAGGCAAAGAAAAAATTTCATTGGAGCTCTAAAGGGTTGGCCACGTATAAGGGACAAAATATTTTTGAGGGTTGGCTTGTGGTGTAAGGCATGGAAGGAGAATTTACCTTATACTTTGGAAGAATAGCTAAACAATTGGGAAGCAATAAGATCGTGGAAGGATAAAAGGATAGTGCAAAGGCCTATTGCTTGGTAGTCGTATTCACAATGGGATGGCTTTTTGGCTTGTCTATTTTTGTATCTTGTCTTTCTTTGGTTGTTTTCCTTGTACTCTTGTGTGAGATCAGACTCTACTCGCTGTAGGTCTTGGGTTTATACCCTTTTTTATCAAAAAAAAAAAAAAATACATGGGCACCTACGTGATAACGTCAGTTAGTAGTTCATATCGTTTTTTTAAATAGTTGGGTTACCAAGTTAGTATAATAATGTCAATTAGTAATATGGAGTAGATTTTATGGCACCGCTGAAAACGTTATTTTACGTTACTATGTCTGGTAATAGAAAAATATTAAATTTACACACCCCTACTTATCGTAGGTAAAAATTTTCAGAACCATAACCCTTGTGGAATCTTAAAATAATTTTATATATTCTATAGCTTTCTCAAATAATTTTGATACAGTATTATTTTTACCTATATGTACTCCCATGATTGGCACGATTTAAAATTCATTTTGAGCCTAAAACTTTATTTATATTTGCTACATCCAAGACAAATGCGATATAGTTGCACACTTGTGATAGATTTTTCTTTTTGATCAAGTTTGTTTTTCTTATTCAGCTAACATAATTTTTATTCTTATGTTAAAAGTTAACATTTATTGCAATTGCTTTTTTATTCGTTTCATTATGATTTTGGAGTATAAATGTACCTTGTGTTACAATGTCCAATTGCCAATATTTATTCTAAATCAATAGCTATAATGGGGATTATAAAATTAAAAAATGAACTTGAGATCAACTGCTAATAATAGTGTCAAAAATAAGTAAACATTGGGAGAAAAAACATCCCCTATTTACTAAATGAATAGGTGAAACTCCTATTTTTCCCGCCTAAAAAGTATTTCCTAAATTGGGCTAATTAAGTATTTTTAGCATAGACTATAAAGATTTACAAGATTTTAGTTGGTATGATGAGTTATAAATGGGCATAATTTTTTACAAGTACATATTTACAAGATCCAATAATATATTACATTCCTTATAAATTTATCTCCCTACAAATATATATCCAGTTTTTTAATGATATAGAAATTCTTTTTTTTTGTTCTTCAAAGAATTTAACGATAAAAATTTATTGACATTTTATGATAAGAAGTTTGGCTAAAAAAATATGTCCACCGGCTCAATTTAAAATCTGTAAATGCCCTATCTACTAAAAGAATCAGTATACTCACAAATTGTCCCTCCAAAAAACATCTTTTTAAATAAAGAAGTTATTTATAATTTAATTGTATTCACTAAATAAGAAAATTTCAGCACCATACTCAATTCTCTTGGATTAATTTTCAGTTTTAATTCTTTTTCTCGAAACAAAATACAATAACGAGAAAAATGAACAATTAGTAAGACACCACTATTATTTTACAGTTCAATTTTACTCAGTTTTCTTAAATAATTTTACAGTTCAATTTTGTTTTTCTCATATAAAAATATAATGACTTGAAATATGAAAAATTAACGAGGGGTTAATTTAGCATGATTAAGTAATACAAAAATAAAAACTCTATAAATACCGCGCATTCATTGCGTGGGATCTAAACTAGTCAAGAAGTAATTAAGTAGATATGAGCTGAGGAAGGTCGCGAGATCATGAAGAATCTCATATTTAGGCATGTTTTTTCATATTTTTAGGGGTTTGAAAACCCGAGCCTCGGTGAACACCATTTTGACAATTTCTTTCAAAACCGAACCAAAAGGACAAATACTTAATTTTTGAGCATTATTTTAAAATTAGATTCTTTAATTTGTTAATTATCAAATACATTTTTGAATCATGCATTCATGCTAGCTTAACTTCATAATTAAATCTGCTACTGAAATCTTTTAACCGTGTATTGCTTATGTCATCCACTATCATAAACCTGCTTCAATTGTTAACCAAAAATGATCTTACGGCTTGGGCTAATCCTACTTTTGTGGATTTTTGGTGTGTGGAGGTTTCCTCTTTTTTCAACTTTGATGAGTTGT
>JAGPOY010002481.1:6716-21468 GCA_018983105.1 Silene uniflora | reverse complement strand
ACCTAGGCTACGACATAACCTAGATGGGCTTAATGAGGAATGATTTTTGGCTTTTGAGGAAGTAGTCGGATTTGAGAGGGTGTGATCTGGCCGGTGGCTCTGGGAGGGAGTGGTTGCCTGTGATTTGGGATTGGTTTGGTGCCTCAATGGAGTGGAGGTGATGCTGTCAAGTGTGGTAGGTGCCAGGTGGTGAGGGTGATCTCAGATTTGGTGGTTGTGGAGGACTTAAACGTGGGGGTAGCCTTGTCCTTTACCAAAACTAGTTTCCAATAAAGGAAACGGATAGGTCTCTGTGAATCAGTTAAAGAAGGGAAATGGGTAAACCTGCATGAATCGGAGGGAATAAATAATAACTTAAAATTTGAGGCCAGAAGATCTGTGCTTTGTAACACGCTAAAGTTGTGATTTGAACTGTTTTTCTGCCAGTAATTTCTCATAAATTTATGTAATCTCAATTTTGTTGTATACATAATCAAGTGGCAGTTATTTCACTATGAAACTTATGGCCATTGAGGTGCAAGTGACACATGATATCAAACTCATCAGTTACTTAAATTTATCTCCTTTGGTATAAGATTTAATGGATTATTTTATTAGTGGCAAAAGATTTGAGCATGACCCAGTATTACAATGTCAAATCCTGATGGTTATAATCAAAGTATCAAACTACAGTGGTTTGATTACATATAACTCATTATGCCCTTTATGGAATGGTTTAAATGTATAACAATACCTCACATTACTTTTTGCTCTCCCAGATCGAGGATAGAACACTTGGTAGCATGCCTGCTGCTAAGCTATTGGATGAGTTAAAACCTTCATATTGGTTTTCTGCTCATCTACACTGCAAATTTTCCGCCCTTGTTCAACACGGGGAATATGGTCCTGTAACAAAGTTTCTTGCACTTGACAAGTGCCTTCCTGGTCGAAAGTTCTTACAGGTGTAATTCAATTAACCTCATTTTTGGTGTAGCACATCGGCTATTGCTGTCTAAATTTGCTGACGGCATATTTCTTTTTGAATCTCAGGTTATTGAAGTTCCGTCAGAGCCTGGGCCTTTTGAATTACAGTTTGATGAAGAATGGCTTACAATAACACGGGCACTACATTCTGCCTTCCCCTTAGCTAAGCGTGCTGATTTGAGGTATGTACGTGAAGTGAATTTGCTTTCGCATAATATTCTCATTGCCTAAGCCTTGAGAATTCATTTATTTTTCCTTTGGTTTAGAAATGTACGAATTGACAAGGAAGGTTGTCGTCAGTGGGTGAAGAATAGATTGAACACGAGGGGCGCCAAGCCCTTTGATTTTGCAGCAACGGCTCCGTACTATGATCCCGGTCAATCTGCTTCCAATGCCCCGGCAGTTGGTAATCACAATCCATATTTCATGTTGGCTTTAGTTGTTTATTTAGAATGGTTTCCCTGTGATGTATTCTCTTGTTTTGAATATGTATCTTTCTGTTATATCTTAAATGGGGATTTGAAAAGCCATCTAGGAAGCTGTATAACAATCTAAAGAAATATGTCGATACCGCTGACCCTGTTAAGATATTTGGAACTAGGGTTTAATGCTAAACAAAAACTTTCTAGTTTGAAGCTGGGAACTTTTCGCTTTCTGTAGTGTCTTTGGTGGTTGGGAAACTCGCACATCAATAGAGAATTTCTCTTCTACAAATCTTTTGGTGGTTAGGTGACTTTGCATCCTTTTGTCCTTAGGTTAGTGATGTAGGATGTAAAGTCTTCTCTTCTTTTGCTATGATGTTAGTCACTGCTCAATCACTTGTACAACTTGGCTTAATTTTTGAACATCTGGTTGCAGAACATTATCGCAATCCTCAAACGGAGGCACTGTTACAGTTTCTCGAGCTGCCATATCTCCTTGGTGGATCTGCTGCTTCAAGTGACTCGTTTGAATATTCAGCTTCAGTATCTAAAGGTGTGATTATTTTCCGTGACTGAATATATCTTTTAGTGAACAATTATTGCATTTAGTTTACCTAAATGTAAATTTGGCTAATTTTTTTAACTCTTTGTTTGACTTAGCTACATGATCATCTCCCGTAGTGTTCAAATGAAAAAGTCCTGAAATCATGCTTTTGTTCAAATGGTTTATTCACTCATCTACGAAATGTCTGCGTGTTTGGGTTGTGATTGTATTGATATCTATGTCCAAAAAGGATTTTTGATTATGAGTTGTACTCATTTTTAATAGTATGATGTTGACTTCTTAAACTTTGATGCTCAAAATTTCTGTTTTTTTGTTATGATTTTGAGGGTTTGGGCATGGTACTATCTGAGAGACATTTTATATTGACCATGTTATAAAAGCTTTGAAGGTTAATGCACCAGCATTTTGATGTAGTATTAAGCACATCTATTGTGAAGCGGAATGGTTCATTAATGTAGATGCACTTCCTTTTATTGTGAAGTAGCAGCCGTTGGATTTTAGATGCCATTTTCGGGAATCAGCTTCAATATTTCACAGGGGTATGTGAAGTGAATTTAGAATTTAGCTGCATACATCCGAGTGTCCGACCCCCACCCTCCTATTTGAGGAAGCCTTGGAGCATTGGGTAGTTTTCATTTCTTGTTATTGTATTCAACGCATTAATAGTGCGAAGAACGTGATACGGTTATGAGCCTGGGGCGATCGATCCCTAGGTTAACACAGAAATCCTTCTAGGTGGAACAAATGAAGGTTGAGTTAGGCTGTGGGGTTGTTTGAATGAAGATTTCAGTGCTGTTGTTTAACCATACGAGTTTAGTATTAAATTATGGTTTCGGTTCTGGTTACCGTCGGGATATCGCCTTAAGTGCATCCGTGGTAAATTCCAAAACCTTTATAGCTTGGTCGTGTATCGGTGTGGCGGCTGATATTTTAAACTATGCATTTGAATATGACAGAAACACACTTATGATTCCCAATTTTAATGAGCTCGAAGGCTCGAATTAGGGTTGCGTCATAAGTTCTTGAACTGTATCAAACTATCTCTTTGAGACTGTGACTATAAATGGAAGTATTGTTGCTATGGCAGTGTAAGAGATGTGATATTTTTTCAAAATCTTTTCTTGTATTTGAGGGGGTTTAATTGTTCATTCTGCCAGAGGGCGATTGCTACTGTCTTTTTTGAATGAGTAATCGCTGTGACAAATAAGTCATTTCTTCGGGTTTGTTGTGGTGGCTATTAGCCTATCTGATTGTGTCTGTTCATTCAGTTGTCAATCATAGGGCAGATTGTAGAATTAAGGCTAGTTTTTTTGTAAAGACTATTTGGAAAATAGCAGAATCTCACTATTTTTCTGCCAAACTTTCATCAGTTTTTTGTCGTGTCACTGCGTATGCTTTATTTGGATACCCTATAGAGCGTAAATGGGAGAAGAAAGAAATATGGAATGGGCAAGGGAGAAGAGAGGAGGGTAGAGAAGGGAAGGAAGATAGAATCTATGAAGGAAACAGGACTTGGAATATAGGACAGAGAGTATTCTCCCTGTATCTCAGACTTGAGGATGATTTGAATCATAATGAATGGTGGAAAAATAATTCCTGAAACAATCTCCCCTTTTCCCATTCTGCTTAATTTTATCCAAACAGGTGGTGCTAAATCACTCCCCTAGATTGCCATTGTCAAATCAGTGCCTCTTCGTTCCATTGCCATTGTCAAATCAGTGCCTCTTCATTCCATTGCCATTGTCAAATTGAACAGAAGGAGCTAAAAAGAATCGTTGTGATTGGGGTTGGAGCACCTAGATTGCCATTGTCAAATCAGTGCCTCTTCGTTTCATTGCCATTGTCAAATTGAACAGAAGGAGCTAAAAAGAAAGCCAGTGCTGGTTGGGACTTGGGAATGATTAGAGAGTGGCTATTATCCATTTATGCAATGTGCATTATTATCCTTCCGTCTCCTAGCCTACTACATCTTTTCTGTTCTAAACAATGACCTCTAACTGACTCAACTTTGACAAGTCTGTCCATCTTGCTGAGGAGAACGGACAATACGATTAGGGCTTCTCTCAATCTCACATTTATGCAATTTTTCTACTCTTTTAAGCTCAGAAGCATAAAGCAAAGCTGCTGCTACATTGCAGCTTACAACTTTGCATTTTTTACATCCCTGTTCTCAATCTGTTTCACGCACCCACGGCACTGTTTTCATTTTTTTTTTTTTTGGAGTCCCTCTGGTAGTTTTTTTTTCCTCGTGTGACTTTTTTATTTCTTTTTTTGGTTAATGTCATGACTTTACTGTAGATATTGGCATCAGTAATAGTGAAGATATTCCCATTGACGATGTCGATGAATTGGAGGAGCTTGCTGTTGATAAAGGAGAGCTGGCGGATGAGTATGCATGAATGGGCAGGTACGATGGCAGTTTGCTTTACTTTGCATTAGCTTTTGTGATTTTTTGACCATATTTGTCGTTTTCTAACAGTGAATATGGTTTGTCGTTCTTTAGGTTATTTGATCATAATATTTTCTCTGAAATCTTGTCAGTTTTTCTGTTTGCACTTCTGATTTTTGTGCTCCGTATCATTTTGGCTCTCTTTGACAACCTAAATTATTAATGTAACCTTGTTTCTTGCTGGCTATGCTTGGAGTCGTGCGATATCCTCGTTGTCATGTTAACTGTATATATAACAGCAAAGTGGTGTGCAAACTGTTTTTAACTAGCTATAATGATAACCTAATGTGTCTTTCACATAGACATTATCACTCATAACATTGAACTACCGTTTAAAGTGTAATCTTGCTGAAACTGAAAACATACTGCTACAAATGCAGCATATTAGTAAATAACAGTGAGATTGAGAAAACATACACGGAGTAACCGTTGACGTGGTTGAGGCATTCACACTTTCATCGCAATTCCCATTTGACTTGTTTGGACTCATTCTTTTCAGATGAGGGTAACATATCATTTTCAAATTTCTGAAGTTGCCTTCATATCAAGAAAAACTGAGTTGGAGACATCGGGACTATTTTTGGAAGGAGGGATTAGTTGTTTGAAGGTGAAGTTACATTTTTAAACCGGACATGATTTCGATGATAATTGCCATCTTCTGAGGAGATGATATAGCCAGCTATCATCGTCGGACCATGGCAGGATTTTGATTCAGACGATGATGATTAGTCCATCTACCACTTTGACATTGGAACATGCACCTTAGGAACGAGAATGGGTTGGAATATATGATGTTGTACTGGCCAGCTAATTGAAAGGTTGTGCTTGACGAAACTTACCTTGGTAGACCATGACTCGTTCCACCCACCAATTACCCATCGAATGGCGCCCAGTTCTATCCCGCCTCTATCTGGTGTTGATGATATCTATCTTGGGTGTACTGTGAACAGCCACAGGGAACTGTGAGAAACTGACTTATCCACTAGTTTTTCTCGCACCCCCCTCTGTCGGCTGACTAGTTTTTCTTTCGTTTTTTTATATATATATATATATATATATATTTCCCCCAAGGTGTTTCATATGTTGTTCTAGGATTTTTTAATGATTAAAATCTTTATTAGAGAATTTCTTGCTTGATATGCCGTATTTTTTCCCTGCAATTTACAAAGATACACTTTTAACTGTTATTAAGTCATAGTTAAAACTTTGCGGTATTTGGGTAAACACATTTTGCAGTTGCTAACTCCAAATCCTATCGTAAACCAAAGAAGCAAATACTTGCGAGCTTGGATGTTTAATAAACCCTTCCAAACAATGCTGGACTTGTTTTTGTGGTCTAAAAAATACTGAACCCAACTCTGCTGAGGCGCTTATTGGCCTCAAGCCCTCAATCGAATCAATCTATTTGTAATGGTATTAAGTGTTGGTTGATTCACTATTGAACTTTTTGGCACCAATTTTTTAAATTACTATTTCCTCTATCCCGGTCTTTTGTGCCAAAAGCAAAGGTAAGCAAATGATCAGTATAGAGGGAGTATTTTTTTTCTCTATAATGCATTTCCTTATTTTTTTCCCTCGAGTTTTTTCTCTATTTGATTTTCAAGATTTTATTCATTATTGGTGTATGAACAATGTGATCCATGTTGAGACAATTTTTATTTTTTCCCTATGAACATTAAACTATTTACGTTTACTTCGAGGATTGAGTAAGTTTCCGGTACGTTCTACTAGAAAAATATTGTAAAACCATATTACAAGGATTTGAAGCTATTTTAGTTGGGGTTATTTGTGTTTAAGCAAAGTATTCCTTGGTTATACGAGAATTATTATTGTGAAAATATGGATATCCCTTGTTACGAAGAATGGTTTTTACGCACTTTTAATATAATTAGATTAGAATTGAAATTGTAATTGCAATTGTGACTCCCTATATTTATCCAGAAATCTACGGAGTAATTGCTATTATTATGTTATTTTAGATTTAGATTCTCTTCTCATTTGTTGCTCTCTCCATTTTATTTCCGTCCTGATTTTCTTTAGGGATGATCTAATGATGCAACAAATGGTTTTTTTGGTGAAAATTTAATGATGCAAATGGTTGAGTAGGGGTATGAACAATAATTTAAAACCGGCATGTCAATGGAAACGGAACAATAAATGGAGAGAATCCTAACACGATAAAAACGATAATGTTGCACTCTTGTACCAATGTCCAAAATTCAGGATTTGTCCATGTTGACTTTAGCTTAACTAGTCGTAATCATACAGCTTCATGATAACTTACTCCATTCCTTTGTGGAGTATATCGAATTATCGATCATGATAAGTTTACATCATTTGTTTACAACTAATACTTTTTATTGTCCAATTCTTATGAACTTTTGTTTTTCTTTATGACTTCAACGACTTGGACGGTTATGTCTCTCTTGTTTAATTGGTTTAAATTTGTACTTTAGTAAGTTGAAAAGTGTGATTAGTAGCTTTACTACACGAGTCAAATGATGGTATTTAGGTCAAATATTAAACTTATATTACTTGAAATTCCACTTACTAAAACTCGTAAAGTGTAAAGGCTATGTTGTCTTTCCCAAATTGCATTACACGTTCAACGGGAGATACGTGCAGTTAAGTGTTATTATGCTCCGTCGACGCTACGACGTGTTGCCTCTCCTATTTTGTATACCAACTAGGCAACTATAATGAGTTCCTAAAGTAACATTTGATAACGTAAAGTCGATCCAAGGATCACATAACGGTGTTGCTCTTTCGACAACGGCATACAGTTAGACCTTGACGACCACTGCCAAAATCTGTTAGAAAGAAATATTTTTTCAAATAAAATGAGTTTTAGGGATGAGTTTGAAAAGCACGAAGGTAGCATTTTTTATTATTAAAAAGTGACAAACGACGAGTAATTGAGAGAAATTGAGCTAAAAGAGAATGTGTCAATTAGGGGTGTTAACGAGGAAGCTGAGCCCGAGCTTGGTCTTGCTCTCGGCTTGTGCTCAAGAGCCAAAACCCAAGTTCGAGCCGTTCGCGGGCTTTTCGAGTCGAGCCAATGTTTGCTCGGCTAGACTCGTTAAGCTCTCGAGCGGCTCGAACTTGGGTTTTGGCTCTTGAGCACAAGCCGAGCAAGACCAAGCTCGGGCTAGACTCGTTAAGCTCTCGAGCCGAGCTCACACGAACCGAGCTTTGACCGAGCCGATCTCAAGTTGCCCACGAGTTGTTTCGTCTCATTATCACTTCTAGTGTCAATTGCAAGAATTTTATGGTCCGGATCGGACCAGTGCACATTCCTACTTCAAATTAAACAACAAGACACATGCGGAGTATAAAAGGAGCAAATAATGAAATTGAATCAGAATGATCATTTGAACAACCATGAGGTCATGAGTTCGATTCCTTCTATATATGAGAATGGAGCAAACTCTTTGGCCGACCGTTTACCTCTTTATGAGAGCACCTGCGATGAGAGGATTATGCACTATTGTCTAGAGTAGACACCCGCCTTAAAAAAAAAAAAAAAATAAATAATTGAATGAGGATGCCTAGCCAATGTTATAAACGAACCAACATGTTAAAGTCGTTGGTCTTGAAGTGGACCCTTAACGTTTTTATGCCGGCTATGCCCTATCGTAGGCTTTTGGCGGAAAATTAACAAGCTCTCATCCTCTTATCATGACAATTTCTTAGCAAGATTTGTTAATGTTTTGACTTTGGTTGCAAGAGGTTATAAAATATTTATTGGGTGAGCTACAAGTGATACAACCATTAAGTGGGACTAGTCCATGACATTGTGGAATGTGGACTACTCTTTTGGAATGTCGGGGTAAATTGCAAAATCAGATTAGCTGATTTAGTAGCATGTTTGAGTATCAAGTTAAACTAGCAAAATTAAGAAAAGACGTTTAATAATTAGCAGATTATAGGACAATTAGATTGGTTTATTGTATAAATTGAATATGCTAATACAATAATATTATTCCATCACAAATTGTTTGATAAGACCATTTTATGTATAAGACTAAACTAATAATAAGAAGCCTACATAAATTAGTTAGTAACTTTTTGAAAAAATATTTTATTTTAAAAACTAGATATTTTATATTGATAACTTATAGATTTACACATGTAGGATTCAATATTCATCATAAGATAATGAGTTATTACAATGAAGTTAAAATATACAACAATATAAGTAAAACTAAATACGGAGTATTAATTGAGTTATTTTCTTATTGGTTCAGTCCCATAATATATGACGGTCCTATAAAAGAGTTGTTGAAAACTAATACGGAGTAAGTTCTTTTTTAAAACTATCTCGACTCTTGAGAGTGTGAAACAAGTTCAGAGACATAGCTCTACCACTTTATCATTGCCATTTGTTGTTCATATCATCTTTGTCTATTGGAGACAAGTAATGCACAAAATTTGCCTCCTCATACACGCACCGATTGCACCCCCTTCATTCTTAGTGTTTCACGTACCCCACTTTTTTACTACGGAGTATTTTTCTTACCCCTTTTCTAACCTGCATATGTGGCTTCCCTTGGTTCATTTACAATACGACCCACATTTTGCATTTTATGGTTACTTTTCGGCTTTTTTTTTGTTGTTGTTTATCGTTCTTACATAATCGAATCCCATAGTTTTTTAAAACCAGGTGAAAGAGCTATATATGAACGTGTAAACAAAATACATAGTTACCGAAACACTTAGCATACATCTTTAGAAAAGAATTATACACGATAGAGTTAGAAACGAAGACAATAAATAAGGAATTGATAGAGGAGATTAATAATATAAGATAGAAATGGGAGAACAAAATTCAAATAATCCATCATATGTCGCTTTAAAACACTAACATTTATGAAGTTTAAACTCTACATTATAAAAGCATACATCAATAATTCATTTAGAGCTAAGAAATATATGTATATCCAAGTAAATAATAGCGCGATCCAGGTTAGATATGATGCCAGAGACCGCTGGTGTTCAAGGACTTCTGAAGTAGAGGACCTGGTCCAGGGTATATTAGATGCATAGGAAGTTCAATATGCATTGTGTAACAAATTTTCAAGAATGACACATGGACATGCAGGACCAGAAGCATGTGAGAGCACTCACATGACCAGACAGTGACATGTGGTGCAGACATGGCTAGGTAGCATGATGTGTCGGCTAAGGGAGGTTATCAAAACTTCGTGATGCTTCGGGTGCCTAGAAATTGGTTGAGGCTGTATGTTGTGGAGATGGCTCTAAGGAGGTCAAGGTCTAAGTCAAGATGACTGTCCTTGGTTTGAGGGGATGATTGTTAAGGGTGTAAACCCATATACCACCTCCGTAGTGTAAAGGTGAAAGATTATCTTTATAAGTATCCACTAAATATAATAGTATGAGGTCTTTTGGGAAGGAGTCAAGAGTAAATCCGTGAGAACTTGGCCCAAAAGGAACAATATCATACTATTATACACAGTGAACACCGGTGTAGTAGAGGAGAGGCCCAACATGATGTATTCACGCTTCCGCACAATAGTTAAGAACTTATTACATTTTGTAATTCGGATGATGAACACTGGTTACTAAATTATACTCCAGTTCATCTATTTATAACCTATTCTATTTTTTGGGAATCTCATCCATTAATTTACCTTTTTAATTTGAGAATATTTTCATGAGTTATATGATCATCCATCTCATGTTGAATCGTTGATCCACTTGGGCCTTGGCATGTAACAACGATATCGACAAATGATTCATTGCTTTTACCTTGGTCTTTCGTCAAAACCAAAGATAAACGAATGACCGAGACAGAAGGAACACTCCGTATGCATGTGCCGCATCATCATATCGTCATAATTTTCATTATAAGACATCTAAATATAGATATATGACATCATATATATCATTAATATATACTCCCTCCAAGTCTGCCTATAGTTCCCCTTTCATTATAATACTCCTCACATATAATAGAGAAAGGGGAACTATAGACAGACTTGGAGGGAGTATACAATGATATGACTACCTTCACATCATCCGACCTCTCTATATTTACCTGCATGCTTACATACACGTGGGACCCTATTAAGACATGGACCAATATAATGTTGTTGTGGATAATAGACGTACTACTTGTGCAACATCAACATGATAAGCATCTTTGAACGTACGTAAATCAAGTTTGAATAGAAATCTGCACGAACGAGACTGCATGCATCTTCATATTCATCTTGGCCTTCTCTTATTGCATTGACTAGAGCAATAAAAATGTGTATGTACAAACTACAATGCTATAAGCTATGGGTTTAGCCAATTACATGCACATTTTTATGTACCTTTTTACCGTGTCGTAGCGTCTTTTACTATATCATCTCTGCAAAGGAAAGGGATAGAATGGATGGAATAATGACATTGACAAAAATATAACTTTTCAGTTGCCACATAATTATATATACCAATGCATGCATGCATGTACTTTCGTCAAGTGTTTTTGTGTTTGTTTTAATGACGACGTTTCCTCATTTCCATGGCCAATATAAGATCAATCACAAATGCATGTGTGATTGTACTTTGGAGTTGTAGTCTATGCATGTGATGATACAAAGTCAATGTATATTAATCATCTTGCCCAATATCAAGGCTTTGCTATGTGCCAATCTATGTACTAATCTTAAATTTGGAATTGTTGACATGGACTCGATCTTCATTTCCGTCCCGATCAATATATATCTACTAGTCTACTACTTTTGGTATAAAGTTCGAAAAAGTAAGAGAAAATGTAAAACAGATCAATTATTAGTATTCTTTTTCACATGTCATTTTGCCAACAAAAAAAGAAAATTTTAACTATTGATTGATACATAACAAACTGACATTTTGCCAACAATATATATATAACAATTCAGTAATTCACGGAACAAAAGGAGTAAAGTGTTAAAAGTAGTTCACATTCAATTATTCGTGTATAGATGATGTAACATCTTTTCTTTTCATTTTCTTTGTCGGGATAGGTGTCTGTAGTTGATCCTTGATCGAGTGAAATGTAAAGGGGGGCCGGCCCGAGAACTAAAGCTGGTACCTAGGTAGCAGGTACGGACACTCCTCTTAACCAGTGTACCCGTGTTCGACACCGACACTCGTGTGACACACGCTAAAACGTGTTGGACACCTATAAAGTCGTATATGACTTTGGTCATTTATTTAGGCATGTATCCGACATGTGTCCATAGTATTTGGACACGTCTCAAACATGTCTCCATGATATTTGAATTCATTTTAGACACACCGTCAAATAGAAACAAGTTGGATTTAAGGTGAATATATGTGTTGTTTTATGGTGGAGCTTAGTGAGGAAATGAATTGAATTGAAGGTGAATGATGTTTTTTAGATGAGGAATGAGATGTCGAAAGAGATTGATTAGAAGATGAGTTTAGATGGAAAATGAGAATGAGTTATAGTTAATGTCAAGTTTTACCTTCATTTATTTAATGATAAATTTTAGCTTTACACGTTCATGGTATTTAGACACATCTCGGACACGTGTCCATGGTATTTGGACACATTTACATTTGATACACACCTCAAAACAAAGTTAAATTTTATGTGAATGATGTGCTTTGTTTTATGGTAGAGTTTGGTGGGGAAAGTGGGTTAAATTGTAGGTGAATGATGTTCTTTAGACAAGGAATAATGATAGATCGAAGAGATTGACTAAAAGATGGATTTGGTGGGAATGAAATTAGATCAGAATAAGCTATTGATGTGGTCATGGCTAGCGCACTTTTAACCCCTCAACGAACCTCGTTTCGCATGCTTATTTGCACTTATTAGGGTCATTGCGGCGTCTTTCGCTTCCTATTTGCCATTCTATGAGATTTTGTGCCATTTTTAGAGAAGGAAGCAAGAGAGGCATAAATCGCGCTTAAAAGAAGCAAATTGGAGCTAAATGGATGCATCTAATGACCAAGCATAAAGAATAGATAAAGACCATGAGCCCTTAGACAAATAAAGCAAGATTGGGGATGGTTAGGGTGCCAATCCCCCTCAAGTTATTGTTCAACAATGACGACAATTGGGAGACTACAAGAGGAAACCTCTTGGACCCGAACCAATAAATACTTGTTTGGCTCTGAAACTATGATAGATGGAACGACGTCGAAAAATCAAGTGGTCTAGGCTTTTGAATCACTACAATAGGAGTCCGGATGAGAAAATGACGCCTGTTTTACAATCCGAGCTCAAATAGTCAAGCTGAGCCAGAACTCGCTCGGGTCAATACTCAACCCACTCGGGTTCAAAGAACAAGTTCGCCAACAGTCAAAGAACCTGCTCAGGTCGAGAGCAAGTAGGGCGGGACAATGATTTTCTCGCCTCTTCTTCTGCCACACTAAACCCTAATCAACCCTAAAACTTGTACTTAGTATATATACCACTCTTGTAATTAGAAGCAAACTTATGCCTCATTAGATTAGGCTAAGCCTCCTTAGATTAGATTAGGAGTTGATTAGACTTAATCCTTCTTCAATTTATATTAATCTTTCCTCAATTTACATTAATCTTTCAATAATATTCAATCTTTCAATACTTGTTCATTAGATTAGTCTTGGATCTCTTGGGTTTTGCTTGAAGATTAAGCGACAAGTCTTCAGCTTTATTCAAGGATTCTTCTTTATTCATATTCATCTCTTTTATTGCTTAATTAGTTGGTATATATAGTTCTCAACCTCCCTTTATTTACTTGTTCATCTTCCTTTAAGTATGTTTATTACGTTGCTCATCACTCATCATGTTTACTTGTCTTACGATGTTTGACACCATTTTTAGCATGATAATCATGATGTTTTGTGAGTAGTCTTTTAGTTAGGGTTAGTGGGGAATTAGGGAAGTAATTATGGGATGGATCCATGATTAATGAGTTCATGTGAATAATTGTTTGTTGTGTTTTCAACTTATGCACATGCTATTTTTGATGAAATGCTTGATTGATAACCTAACATGATTCTTTATTTACTCAACTATCCCTGTAACACCGGGAGCCTTAAGGGTAGTTAGACCATGCATATTGTTGAAAAGGGAGAACGAGTGTAGGCTGGAGCTAGCCTATCTCGACCTAGGAATTGTAAGATCGAGAGCCTCAATTCTAACCCAACACTAATCGTTCATGTGACCCATTTATGTGATTTTACCATGATTCCCCTATAATCCCATAACACCCTAGTGCCTTTTATCATATGTTTACATCTTTACTTTCATTGCTTGTTTTACCTCTTTCCTTGTTATTTATTGCTTTTCATTAGCTTAGACTATCAACCCAATACAATTTTGACAACCCTAGTACAACTATGACTTGATTGAATGACTTGAATACCCCCGTCCTTTGTGTTCGACCTCTACATACTACTAGCTAGTTTGTTGAGTATAAATGTGTTTGATAGCAGACAATGACTCGCTCCATCAGTTATAGTCAATGTCAAGTTAAACCTTTATTTATATAAAATTAATATCAAATATGTTAAATTATGCAACGAGCCTGAGCCGCACCCAAACGGAGGAGACAGAGTCCACAACGGAGGCCCAAAAGGGTTCCACTCTAAAACCAATTGGCAATAGAGGGAGTAACCCCTTGGCTTATAAAGTGGTAGTTCTTCTCCTCTTTTATCAATGTGGGACAATCCTCACATGTGGGACTATCGGGTTTCTTCACAAAATATTTTTACAGAAATACAATCGTACTTTTACAACTATAAAGTATATTTTACTAAATTTAACTTATCTGTCATGTGTCTTATATTTCATGGAATATCTGATCACGTATCCGTATTTGTATCCATTTCGGTGTGATCGATGAGGCTCCTATTATGGCATTGCCTATTTTCCTTAATTATGTGATAACGGGATTTTGTCGTCATTTCCCGATCAAAAGAAATTTGTAAAATAACCCAATTTAAGTAGTATAAATCGGGGTCGAACCACGAGGATGGAGGGGTTGCTACTTAGCTCGTTCAAGTCTTAATTTAGTCTAACAATAAGAGGGGTTGATTGTTTCTTAACTAATGTGTAAACTAGATATGAAAATAAGCTAAGACAAAGATTAATTGATCAAATATAGGAAAAGCTAGAGCTTTTGGGTTCACTTGGATAATAAAGCATGAAACAAGGTCAAAACGAGATATGGGTGATAACAATGGTCGAGGGTTTATGCCTAATTTCAAGGTCGCCTCAAGTTCATCGACAAATCTTCATTCGGTCAAGACAAACTCGTCACACACATAACACATCGACTTTCTAATAGCCTAAGCACCAAGATAGATCATCCAATAGCAAAGGACACCAAGAATAGCCAAACATGT
>JAGPOY010002480.1:0-14756 GCA_018983105.1 Silene uniflora | reverse complement strand
GGGGAGGTACCCACGGCTATCAGCTCACCCATTTCTACGGCTGACATGGCTACCGTTGGGGACGAGTCCCCTGTTGTGGGGGAGACAGAGGGGACCGGGGTGACAGGGAGTACTTTGGGCCCGGCTGATACGGGTTTGGGTCGTGGAAAACGGGTTAAAAGACCCCCTCCTCATTTGAGTGATTACTTGGTTGGTTCCGATGCAGATACTCCACCAGAAACGCCCACTTCCTCGCCTCCCGAATCTCCGTCTTCGTCTTCAGGTACGCCATATGCTCTCGCTCATTATCTCAGTTGTGATAAATTTTCCTCCCGTCATAAAAAGTTTCTTGCAGCGATTACTAATGGTGTCGAGCCACCTACTTTTCGCGTGGCCCTCACTGATTCTCGTTGGTGTAAGGCTATGGCTGAGGAAATTACTGCACTTGAGAATAACGGTACCTGGGAATTGACTGAGTTGCCTCCTAATAAAAAAGCACTCGGGTGTCGTTGGGTATACAAAATTAAATACAAGTCTGACGGGAGTATTGAGCGGTATAAAGCGAGATTAGTCATCCTCGGAAATCATCAAATTGATGGCATTGATTATGGGGAAACATTTGCGCCTGTCGTCAAAATGGTTACAATCCGTACTTTGATTACTCTTGCTGCCAGTAAAAATTGGGAGTTGCACCAGATGGACGTTCACAACGCCTTTTTACATGGGGATTTATCGGAAGAGGTGTATATGAAATTACCACCTGGGTTCAGCAAGGGCAAAGACGGTAAAGTGTGTCGGTTGCGTAAGTCTTTGTATGGGCTTCGACAGGCTCCTCGGTGTTGGTTTGCCAAGCTCACCTCGGCTTTGCGTCAATACGGTTTTACTCAGTCTCATTCGGACTACTCTTTATTCCATTACTCGGCTAACAAGGTATGTCTCCATGTTCTTATTTATGTTGATGACCTTGTTATTGCCGGGAACGATGCCGCTGCCATTGCTAACTTCAAGCGTTATTTAAGTTCGTGCTTCCATATGAAGGACTTGGGCATTTTGAAATATTTTTTGGGGATCGAGGTAGCCCGTAATTCCGAAGGTATTTGTCTCAGCCAACGCAAATATGCTTTGGATATTGTTTCCGAAACCGGCTTATTGGGTTCGAAACCTAGCTCCACGCCAATGGAACACAATCATAAGTTGGGTGAAGCTTCTGGCGATGTCATTGAAAATTTTGAGTCTTATCGCCGTTTAGTTGGGAGACTTGTCTATCTCGCCGTTACTCGCCCCGACCTCACATATGCCGTACATATATTGTCCCAGTTTCTCAACCAGCCTCGCCAAGCTCATATGGATTCTGCGTTGCGGGTAGTTCGTTACCTCAAGGGTCGCCCGGAGCAAGGAATTTTGCTGCGTTCTGACACTGATCTCACTGTTTCGGGGTGGTGTGACTCGGACTATGCTAATTGCCCTGCCTCTCGTCGATCAGTTACCGGTTGGATTGTTTTTCTCGGTGGCTCCCCTATTTCATGGAAGACCAAGAAACAGCCGACGGTCTCATTATCCTCCACTAAGGCCGAATATAGGGCTATGGTCGCGATTGTTTGCGAAATGAAGTGGCTCGTTGAGCTCTTCTCGGGTTTTGGTGTCGCTATTCCCAAGCCTATGTCCGTTTTTTGTGATAATAAATCGGTCCTTGAGCTTGCCCATAATCCGGTCTTTTATGAGCGCACGAAACACATTGAAGTCGCATGTCATTTTCTTCGTGACGCCATTCTGGAGGGTTTAATTCTTCCTTCTCATGTTGCGACGAATGTCCAATTAGCTGACATTTTTACAAAGGCTTTGGCACCCACACAGTTTGATCTTCTCCTTCGCAAACTGGGCATTCTCGACCTTCATGCTCCAGTTTGAGGGGGAGTATTAGGGCCGTATTAGGCCTTCTAGTATTATCTCCTTGTATGGGCTTTGACCCAAGACGATATGTATTTATATTCGGCATTATCTAATGAGAACACACAACATACATTTACCAAAACACAAACCTTCAACAAGTATGTATACTTGAAGTTCGAGATAGGAAGCTTATAAGAATGGTGGGGGAATGAAGAGTATGTATACTTAAAGTTCGAGATAGGAAGCTTATAAGAATGGTTGGGGAATGAAGAGTATGTATACTTGAAGTTCGAGATAGGAAGCTTATAAGAATGGTTGGGTGAATGAAGAGTATGTATACTTGAAGTTCGGCTGATGTCGAACTATGCAAGTATTGTTGGTTGAATAAAGGCCTCAAAGAATTAAAGTAACATAAAATAGTTAAGTGATGTTTTGAACTAAAATATCTTGTCTGTCCCAAACTAGCTGATTGTATTGTAAATTTGTATGGACTATGGAGTACTACCTTATATAAAGGGATCGACCGTGAAGAGCTTTCAACTCAAACTGCACTTGGTTTAGAAAAAAAAAGAAAAAAAAAAAGTCGCGAAAAAAAAATGGAAGTTGAAAGAGATCTTCACATGATGAAAGGCGTCGACCAGAACAGCTATGCAAAGAACTCTTCGCTTCAGGTCTATCTCTTATATCTATTTCCCTTACTACTCAGTTCCGACAATTTGTATTATATATCTCGTGAATTAATGTCTAATGTAGATTATAATTTATCTATGTTTGAATTTCCCGGTTTCATTGTTTTTGTAAATTTTCCTTTTGGGGGCAGAGAACAATAACAACACAAGCAAGCCCGGTAATAGAAGAAAGCGCAAGGGAAGTGTATAATAGCTTAAGCCCAAAATGCTTTATGATGGCGGAAATGGGTTGCTCTTCAGGGCCTAATGCTTTACAAGTAGTCTCGAGAATCATTGATGTAATTGACGAGGCTAGCCGGAGTATAAATCAACAATGCCCTCAATTTGGTGTCCACCTCAATGATCTTCCAGGAAACGACTTCAATTCGTTGTTTGGCCAACTCCAAAGTTTCAAAGAAGCGATTGACGCAGCAAAAGGAAGCAGTTTCAAACCTTGTTTTGTGTCAGGAATACCCGTTTCATTTTTCGGAAGAGTCTTTCCCGACAACTTTCTTCATTTTGTTCACTCGTCATATAGCGTTCATTTTCTTTCTCAGGTAAACAAAAGCCCTTTTGATTTTTTACATTGCTTATATAAGTATATATATATATAGGAGTAACAATTAACAATGCATGAATTAGGTAAAAATTATTAAAGATTCATGTATTGTACTCGCGTTAATTGAAATGGCAGGTACCAAGCGGATTGGTGAGTGAAAATGGAGAAGCATTGAACAAGGGGAACATATACATTGCAAAAACAAGCCCTCGGGAAATACACACCGCATATTATGCACAATTTAAGAGGGATTTCACGCTCTTTTTAAGTTCGCGTTCAGGGGAAATTGTCTTTGGTGGTCGCATGGTCTTGGTATTCATCGGTAGCTTCGATAGTGATGACCATGATTCGATACACGAGTTGCTTGGCTCTACCCTGCAAGACATGGTTTTAGAGGTAATATTTTTTATGATTAAAAGAAGTAAAACTCGAATAGCTAGTTGTTTTTGGTGGTCGACAATAATTATTTGAATTATAAACAGGGTTTGATCGAGAAGTAAAAACTGGACAACTTCAACATACCATTCTATTCTCCAACACTTGACGAGGTAAGAAAATTAGTCGAGGATGAAGGATCATTTGCGCTCAACAAACTTGAAGCATTTACAACTGATTGGAGCGTAGTTTGTAAAAATTCAGGGATATAGCGTAGAATTTTCAAAAATACTATGCAACGCGAATAAAATTAAGCAACGTGATGGACGATAAATCAAAGTAAATTACCTCTAAAACCATGTCATGTAGGGTAGAGCCAAGCAACTCGTATATCGAATCATGGTCATCACGGTGAGAGCTACCGATGAATACCAAGAACATGCCACCACCAAAGACAATTTCCCTTGAACGCAAACTTAAAAAAAGCGTGAAATCCCTCTTAAATTGTGCATAATATGCAGCGTGTATTTCTAGAGGGCTTGTTTTTGCTATGTATATGTTCCCCTTGTTTAATGCTTCTCCATTTTCGCCCACCAATCCGCTTGGTACCTGCCATTTCAATTAACGCGAGTGCAATATATGCATCTTTAACAATTTTTATACAACCAATAATCTCAAAAATCAAAAGGGCTTTTGTTTACCTGAGAAAGAAAATGAACACCATACGAGGAATGAACGAAATGAAGAAAGTTGTCAGGAAAGACTCTTCCGAAAAATGACTTGGGTATTCCGGACACAAAACAAGGTTTGAAACTCGTTCCTTTTGCTGCTTCTATCGCCTCTTTGAAACTTGGGAGTAGATCAAACAACGAATTGAAGTCGTTCCCAGGAAGATCATTGAGGTGGACACCAAATTGAGGGCATTGCCAATTTATACTCCGGCTAGCCTCGTCAATTACATCAATAATTCTCGAGACTACTAGCAAAGCATTAGGCCCTGAAGAACAACCCATGTCGGCCATCATAAAGCATTTTGGCCTTAAGCTATTGTAAACTTCCCTTGTGCTTTCTTCTATTACTGGGCTTGCTTGTGTTATTATTGTTCTCTGCTCCATAGAGAAAAATTTACGAAAAGAATGAATGAAATCGCTGCACTAAGTCCTAAATAAAACCACTTTACAAGGTGCAACGACCTTATAATGCTCATGTCTAAACCAAATGATCGCTATTTGAAACCGAAACTAATACAAATTGTCGGAATGACATAATTAGTAAGTAAGTAGATAGTAAGGAAAATAGAAAAGAAGTAGACCTGAAGCAAAGAGTTCTTTGCATAGCTGTTGTGGCCAACGCCTTTCTTCATGTGAAGAACCCTTTCGACTTCCATTTTTTTTCTTTTTTCGCAACTCTTTCTCTTATTAGTTAACCGAGTTTAGCTTGAGTCGAATGCTCGTCAGGATCCCCATTATATAAGGTACTCCATACAACACAAACAACATATAAGATATTTGTGTAGTTCAACACTTGATTAGACTGACAATACTTCAGCCAAACTTCAAGTATACACATCTTCATCTACCCAACTATTCTTAGTTTTCTATCTGAAATTTTTGGCACTTTGTGAAAATATCTAGAGATTCAAGAAATCAAAGACCATACCACTTGAAAAATTAAAATATCTGTTGAAGGATGTTTTTTTACATATTTAAAAACTTAAAAAATCGTGCATTTGGACGGGATTTAAACTAGTTCATCATCAAACAAAGAGACTAGCTCTCACAATTTTAGTTGATCAGCTCAAATAAGTTATGTTCAACCCCAATCGTGCAAAAAATAGAAGACCGTCAAATCTAAGACATCCAGCAACCGAAACAACAATAATAAGAATGCGAGAAAACAGTCAAACCTGTAACAATCTCCCAGGTCAAGGTCAAATAGAACCATGACCTTTTCCCGGGGCACCGCCGATGATACCAAATTTCTATCCGTAAGATATGACCATGCAATATTGTTGAGCCCGTTAGTGTGTGGACTGATTTATGTCCGATAGCCACGATAAAATTAACGAATGTTTTGGTTCGAAAAATTATGTTGAAACAATACTATAAATCTTATATAATAGTTCATCAGAAGCATTGATATTAAAGTATCCTGTTACATTGTGATTCATTGATCTCGTACATTAGAACATACTCCGTCGTAGTTTATAAGCGACGATTTATTTAGCTTGTGACATATAAATTCTGTTACATTTTGATCCATTGATCTCTATATAGGATGCTGATTTTGCGACGACTTATACAAGAAAGAAGTTCTACTCTTTCTTGGTCACTGATAGCACAATGTTAAAGTATTCACCTTTTTTTTGGGCCATTCGTTCCTTGACACGTGTTTCGAACAATAGAAACAAATTATCTATAGCAGCATTGCTAAATGTGGTTGTAAGTATAGGTTCTGTCACCGCTCTTATGGTCTTGGCTACAAACTTGGCTCGGATTTCGGGGTTTTGAGAGGTATTGATAGAATATGTTAATATTCTGTGAATATCCTTAGTCATTTGTTTCCTAAATTATAAGATATGATTAGGGTACATTAGGTTAGTTTAGACCTAGTTGCTTGCTCCTCTTGTATATATGTACATTGCATTACGTTAATGAAAGGCACGGATTACATTCCTTCATGGTATCAGTATTGTTTTAACTCTAAAAACGATCCGGCCTCCGTCACTTCCGCTCATCTCTCTTCTCTGACCTCTCATCCCAAATCACCATCATGACTAAAAATTCCAATGATGGGTCGAAATCCTCTCCGTTTCACCCAGCCCTAGCCGTACCAAATATTCGTAATCATGTCACCGTAACCCTAGGTCTCGATAATGACCAATACCGATTGTGGAAAACGCTTTTCATGAATCATGCTAAATCCCATCGGGTATTGCATCATATTATCGATCCCAAAGGGAAAGCTACTTCGTCATCTTCCACAGAAGACAAAGAGTTATGGGAGACATTGGATGCTACTGTTTTACAGTGGATCTATGCGACTATTTCCAACGATCTTCTAGAAACCGTCGTCGAGGAAGACAGTTCTGCCAAGGACTGTTGGGGTCGCATCAGCGACATTTTTCAAGACAACGCACACTCTAGGGCGGTCACCCTAGAACATGAATTTTCTCATGTCTCGATGGAAGATTTTCCTAATGCTTCCGCATATTGTCAACGCCTCAAAAACTTAGCCGATCCAACCTCCCCACGCTCGTTGGTTCATGGACACCGGAGCCACGTCTCACATGACTTCCAACGCAGGTAAGCTCTCCTCTTATTATAATTCGAGCATTCCTAATTCTATTGTTGTCGGAAATGGCCATTGTATTCCAATTGAAGGTGTCGGTCAAGCCACAATACCCAACTCTACCTCTACCCTGCGTCTAAAAAATGTCCTCCATGTCCCACAAATCGTCAAAAACTTAGTCTCAGTTCGTAAGTTTACCACTGATAACAACGTTTCTGTCGAATTTGACCCATATGGTTTTTGTGTGAAGGATTACCTGACGGGGAAGCAAATGATGAGGTGTGAGAGTCGGGGTGCGCTTTATCCTCTATCCAGTCCGGTTATCAGTTAGTCTCAGTCCGTGTTTGCTGCTATCGAGTCAAAGTTGTGGCACGATCAATTAGGTCATCCAGGTGTACCTGCCTTTCATGCTCTTGAGTCAAATAAATTGATTCACTGTACTCTTTCTACTGGAAAAACAGTGTGTCACTCTTGTGTTTTAGGAAAACATGTTAAGAAACCTTTCTTGCCATCTAATAATAGAACTTTTATGCCTTTCGATATTATTCATTGTGATTTGTGGTCTTCTCCCGTTCCTAGCTCCACCGGGCATCGATATTATTTATTATTGCTTGACGATTATTCAAACTTTTTATGGCCATTCCCATTAGCTCGAAAATCTGATGTTTATAATATTTTTGTTAATTTTCGCAATAATATTAAAACTCAATTTGACCGAGATATTAAAACCATCCAATGTGATAATGGAAAAGAATTCGATAACGGACCGTTTTGGAATTTGTGTGCTAAGCATGGGTCAGCCTTTCGCCTATCATGTCCACACACTTCTTCTCAAAACGGGAAAGCCGAAAGAAAAATTCGATCTATTAATAACATTGTTCGGACTTTACTACACCACGCATCCGTTCCTTTATCGTTTTGGCATCACGCTCTCAAGATGGCTACTTATCTTCTTAACATCCTTCCTAGCAAAGTTGTAGGCTTAGAGTCCCCATTAAAAATTCTTTATCATAAGCAACCGTCATACACACATCTACGCGTTTTCGGTTGTTTATGCTACCCTTTAATTCCGTCAACTACAATCCATAAACTCCAACCAAGGTCGACTCCATGCGTCTTCTTAGGGTATCCAGACCACCACCGTGGGTACACATGCTACGATATGACTCAAAATAAAATCATTCTTAGTCGCCATGTTATCTTTGACGAAACAAAATTTCCGTTCGCTAAGGTACACAATCCCGACTCTCGATCTTATGATTTGTTTAACGATGTTATTAATCCTCATGTTTTACTAAACCCCACAAATTCGAGTCCTACCCCTCGCACACAAAGTCCTCCCTCACCCGTGTCACAGCCTAGCTCCCCTGTCACGCCTAGCTCCCCTGTTACGCACCAGAACCCCGACACCACTTCTCCTTGATCCACGACTTCCAGTCCTGCCACTGTAACCCACACGCCTGCATCACCCATTCACCATACCCCTCCTCCTTTGAGTTCGAAACCGGTTACAAGAGCTGACCATGGGATATATAAACCACGAACCATGCTAAATTTAAATACCGAAGTAATTATATCCCTTCTGCCTCGTAACCCAATTACCGCACTTAAAGATCACAATTGGAAAATGGCTATAGATGATGAATTTAATGCTCTAATTAGTAATAAGACATGGGAGCTTGTCCCACGTCCGACTAATGTGAACGTAATTCGGTCGATGTGGATTTTCCGGCATAAATTTATGTCTGATGGATCATTTGAGAGGCATAAAGCCCGTCTTGTAGGTGATGATAAAACTCAACAAGTTGGTATCGACTGCGGCGAAACCTTTAGTCCCGTCGTCAAGCCGGCAACAATCCGTACGGTCCTATCTTTGGCTTTGTCACATGGTTGGGAAATTCGACAACTTGATGTCAAAAATGCTTTTCTGCACGGCAATCTAGAGGAAACTGTCTACATGTATCAACCAGTCGGTTATCGTGACTCTCGGTTCCCTAATCATGTATGTCTTCTTAAGAAATCATTATATGGCCTCAAGCAAGCACCACGTGCGTGGTACACTCGTTTTGCGGATTTCGTCAAATCTCTCGGTTTTAAGCATAGTCAATGTGATCACTCGTTGTTTATTTACCGGACTGACAAAGGTGAAACTGCATTCTTGTTGCTGTATGTCGATGATATTCTCCTTACATGTTCGAATGAAACACTTCGACGCACTCTCATGGCTCGACTTGGGGGAGAGTTTGCCATGAAAGATCTCGGCTATCTCCATTATTTTCTTGGGATAAGTGCAACTCGCCATTCTACGGGTTTATTTCTATCACAACAAAAGTATGCAGCCGAGATCATCAATCGAGCAGGTATGAGTTCTTGCAAACCTGCCATTACACCTGTTGAAGTTAAACCGAAATTAAGTTCAAAGGCTGACACTACTGCCTGTGTCGACTCTACTTTATATCGGAGCTTAGCGGGTGCGTTGCAATATTTGACGTTCACTCGTCCTGATATTTCCTATGCGGTGCAGCAAGTATGTCTTTTTATGCACAATCCTATGGAAATACATATGAATGCCCTAAAACGTATCCTTCGGTACGTTCAGGGAACTATCGGTCACGGGTTATGGTTAACTGCATCTCCTCCTACTTCGCTTACGTCGTATACTGATGCGGACTGGGCCGGCTGCCCGGACACTAGGCGCTCCACGAGTGGGTATTGCGTTTTTCTAGGTGACAATCTAGTTTCTTGGGCCTCTAAACGGCAACCAACGATTTCACGCTCCAGTGCCGAAGCGAAATATCGTGGAGTTGCTAATGTCGTTTCTGAGTCTTGTTGGCTGAGAAATTTGCTACTCGAATTACATCAACCACTCGGCAAAGCGACATTTGTTTATTGTGATAACGTCAGTGCCATTTATCTCGCGAGTAATCCCGTTCAACATCAACGTACCAAACACATTGAAATCGACATTCATTTTGTTCGAGAAAAGGTTTCCCGGGGTGATGTGCGCGTGTCTCATGTTCCGTCTCGCTCTCAAATCGCGGACATTTTTACGAAGGGGCTTCCATCTGTTTTGTTTACTGATTTTCGGGACAGTCTCAACGTTTATCCTCCTCCCGTTTCGACTGCGGGGGTGTGATAGAATATGTTAATATTCTGTGAATATCCTTAGTCATTTGTTTCCTAAATTATAAGATATGATTAGGGTACATTAGGTTAGCTTAGACCTAGTTGCTTGCTCTTCTTGTATATATGTACATTGCATTACGTTAATGAAAGGCACGGATTACATTCCTTCAATTTGAATTATAAATAGGGTTTGATCGAGAAGGAAAAACTGGATAACTTCAACATACCCTTCTATTCTCCAACACTTGAGGAGGTTAAAAAATTAGTCGAGGAGGAAAGATCATTTACTCTCAACAAACTTGAAGCATTTACGACTGATTGGAGCGTAGATATGTCTCAAAACCTCGAAACCCGAGCCAAGTTTGTAACCAAGACCATGAGAGCGGTGGCAGAACCTTTACTTACAACCACATTTAGCCATGCTGCTATGGATGATTTGTTCCGATTGTTTGAGGAACGTGTTAAGGAACGAATGGCCCGAAAAAAGGGTGAATACCTTAACATTGTGCTATCAGTGACCAATAATTAGTAGAACTTATTTCTTTTATCGATATCAATAATGGATCACAATGTAACAGAAATATGCATGTACACTTATTACGTAATGATTTTTGCATAAATAATTGTATTTTATTTATTTTATTTTCGGAGTGTTAGCTAACTTACCCCATAAGTGTCTTAGACCATTCACTGCCGATCCCAAGCACAAAAAAGAAGGGTTATGGTAAGTTTATGGCAACCAGCCTGAAAACTCTTGTCACACTTTATAGACATGAATCGGAATTTATTGTTGTATTTTTTCAATGGTAGCTATCGGTTTCCTAGACTTTCGACAATTACCCGTTTCTTTGTGTTTTATTTATGAGTACAACATCATAAGCACGAAAAATTCATATAAAAAGAATGGAGGTGCAAAGAGTGTGTACTTAAAATTCGGCTTTATATTAAAACATGCAAGTATTGTTGTCGGCCTGAGGGAGACCTCAAACAACTGAAGTACATAAATTACCAACAGTATAACTACACAATTATCTTGTATGGCCTAATATAAGGAGTTCGTATAGAGCATTCAATTTGCTCAACACGGTGAATAGAGAGTTTCTCGAAAAAAATGGAAGTCGAAAAGGTTCTTCACATGAAGAAAGGCGTTGGTGACAATAGCTATGCCAAGAATTCTTCGCTTCAGGTCTACGGTCTACCCCTCGTCTCTTTCGCTTACTATGTTACTCTTAACAATTTATAGTATTACCTTTTATACGATGTATCAAAGTCTATTATTAATACTTCCTCTGCAGCATTGAATTGTTTACGTTTTTCCAAAATATATGAGGAGAATTTTGAAAAACGTAAACAATTCAACGGAATAGCATAATAAGTAAAGCGTGTAAGTACTGTAAATATTAAAAATTTGTGCATCAGTTTCATTCTGTTTGTCAACTTTTTTTTTGAGGCAGAGAACAATTATGACACAAGCGAGACCGATAATAGAAGAAAGCATAAGGGAAGTCTATGATACGTTGAGGCCGGAATGCCTTATGATGGCGGACTTGGGTTGTTCTTCAGGGCCAAATGCATTGCTAATAGTCTCAAGAATTGTTGACATAATTGATGATGCTAGCCGGAGTTTAAACCGACAATGCCCTCAATTCGGAGTGTTCTTAAATGATCTACCCGGGAATGACTTCAATGCCTTGTTTAACTTGCTTCCGAGTTTTAACCAAGCCTTAGAAGAAGCTAAAGGAAGCAGTTTCGGACCTATTTTTATATCAGGAATACCGAAGTCATTTTATGGACGTATTTTTCCTGACAATTTTCTTCATTTTGTTCACTCGTCTTATAGTGTTCACTGGCTTTCTCAGGTAAACGAAAATCCAATTCCGCTTCTCCGACATAGGGTTGCTTTTCCACTTTCATAATATTATGATGGCAGGTACCAAGAGGATTGGTGAACGAAAACGGAGAACCATTGAACAAGGGGAACATATACATAGCGAAAACAAGCCCTTTAGAAATACAACACGCATACTATGCGCAATTTAAGAGGGATTTCACGCTGTTTTTAAGGTCGCGTACAAGGGAAATGATATCTGGTGGCGAAATGGTCTTGGTACTCCAGGGTTGCTTCAATAGCGAAGACCCTGACTCGATATGGGAGTTGCTTGGCTCTACTCTCCAAGACATGGTTATTGAGGTAATTAACTTCGATTTCTTGTTTAACACTTCCTATTATTATTCGTTTCGCTTCACATACCAGAAATAAAAAAAATTGAGTAACTCTTTTGAGTTATCAAGCAGGGTACGATTGCGCAGGAAAAACTGGACGAGTTTAACATGCCGTTCTATTCTCCAACAGTCGAGGAGATAAGAAAATTAGTCGAAGCCGAAGGATCATTCATTCTCAACAAACTTGAAACATTTACAGTGGATTGGAGCATAGATACGTCTCAAAGTCTCGAAACTCGAACCAAATTGGTAACCAAAACAATAAGAGCCGTGACAGAATCTTTACTTGCTAATGCATTTAGCCATGCCGTTATGGATGATTTGTTTCTATTGTTCGAAACACGTGTTAAGGAACGATTGGCTGGAAAAAGAAGTGAATATCTTAACATTGTACTATCAGTGACCAAGAAAGAGTAGAACTTATTTCTTTTAAGAGTCTTAGCAAAATCAGCATCTTATATAAGTATATAATTTACGGAAATAATGTAACCGAATTTCTAGTGTTTCCTACAGTAAATTGTCATTAACAAGAACATCGACAATGTATTGTCAACACGTTGTTGATGTATTCTTATGTAAGACTGTCTGATACTCGATTTCAACGATAAACTTAAAAATTCAGACGTACGGTGTAGATATGACTATATGAGGCACCGAAAATTGCTTCTTTGGTCAATGACTTCCACGTGTCATTCATTGATAAAGATGATACACGTGAAGTTACACATGTTGAGCATGCAAAACTATATCCCACGTGCGCGCTTATGTCCATTTTATCTATCACAAAATCTCATTGAAAGACACACTATATCCGTCACAAATGAAGACGGATATCATTTCCTCTCACAAAATACCCATCAAGGGTGAGTGGGGAGCACATGGGGTGCCCACCTTGTCCTCTCTACCCATTTCCTCTCACAAATTACCCGTTACAAGATCCGACCCGTCTTCAACAAGACTTTTTGTTTACCTATAAATAATGGTGGAATGACCGTGGGTTTTACTTTATCTCAAAGTCGATTACCGGTGAAGATATATTAGAGATTTCGTATTTTCAGGGTTGAGCCAAATACCATCTACATATAAAGTATGCATCTGATTATCCAACTTCTATATGTTTTAATGCATTTGTCTCTATTGACGAAGGAAAAATTCAACACTTTTATTTAAAACTTCCGAGTTTTTTCCAAGTTTACATTAATTTTCCTACATATTAAATAAAGGATAATGAACGGCGTTACCACCAGGTGGCACCTAATTTCGGCGTCACCCTTTCACATGCAATCCTTATTATATGGCCAATATGGGTCCTCATTTTATGCAAAGAATGTGCCCAATGTTATGGGGATCCCCACTTATTGCATGTGAGAGAGAGGCGCCGAGATTAGGCGCTATCGGGTGGCGTTAACTCATTTTCTATAATGAACGCAACCATCTTATATCTTGTTGCGATAATACCATCTTATATAGCATGTCGTTGTTACACACATACAAGAAAAGAAAAAATAATAATGGAATGGAAGTTGAAAAAGTTCTTCATATGAAAAAAGGCGTTGGTCAGACTAGCTATGCAACGAACTCCGTCTATATTTTTATCTGACTTTTTATATTCACTCCGTCTCTATCATTTATTAACTTTTTTTTTTGCTTCTTTGTGAATCGTATTTCTATAAAAGGAACAAAATTGATTGAAATAAAAGGAATTTTATATGGAGATTATCAATTAAACAAGATTTTTTTAACTCTATTATGTAACTTCTGTGAAAAAAAAAAAAAAATTGAACAAACAATAATAGTTAGGTGTTTTAGTGGTATGAGCTTCTCCTCTCTATTATGCAGATTAGAAAGTGTTAATTGCGATTTGTTCGTTTTTAAGTAGGTACGTAATTCAACAATAAATTTCCTTACCTGCCCAATTTCTAATGAATCAAGATAACCGTTCGTTCCGGTATAAATAGTCATTATCTGTTCTTTTACCGTAAGAGGGCAGATTGAGGTTGTTTGAGCAATTCACGTAATCGTTGACCTCGTGCCAATTGATTCTGAGTAGCTTTATCAAGATCAGAAGCAAATTGTGCAAAGGCGTCTAATTCTGCGAATTGTGCCAGTTCTAATTTTAATTTACCAGCTACTTGTTTCATGGCTTTAATTTGAGCCGCGGACCCTACTCTAGAAACAGAAATACCCACATTAATGGCTGGTCTGATTCCAGCATTGAATAGATCAGCGGATAAAAATATTTGTCCATCTGTAATGGAAATTACATTAGTAGGAATATAGGCCGAAACATCCCCTGATTGGGTTTCGACTATGGGTAAAGCGGTCATACTTCCTTCACCTAAAAAAGAACTTGATTTAGCAGCTCTTTCCAAAAGTCTTGAATGCAAATAAAAAACATCTCCAGTGTACGCTTCACGGCCCGGCGGTCTTCGTAATAGAAGAGACATTTGTCGATAAGCTTGTGCTTGTTTGGAAAGATCATCATAAATTATTAAAGTGTGTCGCTCGCGGTACATAAAATATTCCGCCAGTGCCGCTCCGGTATAAGGGGCTAGGTACTGTAATGTAGCGGGAGAATCTGCCGTTTCGGCTACCACAATAGTGTATTCCATTGCTCCCCTTTCCTGGAACATATTAACTACCTG
>JAGPOY010002479.1:3449-18205 GCA_018983105.1 Silene uniflora | reverse complement strand
CGGCCCGCTCCCTGGCCAGCCCGGCCAGGCCCGAACCCGGCCCGAGTACACCTCTAAGTACATTAATCTTTCACACCCTTTGACCAAAACACCCGGTCCATTAATCTGACCTTTCTTTTCACCCAAGCTACACTACCTACTCGTAATATGCTCTTTTCCAAATTCGCATAAAATCTCTATTTTAAACCCACCCTTCACCCTTGTTCTTCTTCTTCTTTCCCTTTAACAACAAGACCACCTCCTTCAGGCTTCATCTCCACCGAAAACTAATTCATTCCGTCATTAATCAAAAAACAACATCATCATGCCTTCTACTAACTTGCTCCTCGAAGAACCTATTCGAATGGCCTCCATTCTCGAACCTTCCAAATCTGTATCATTTCTTCTTCCATTTCTCATCTACTATTATATTCATAACACCGTTGTGCGGCGTATAACGGCCTTATAATGCTTGTGCACCTCATTTATTATAAAGTCGTTGTACACCGTAATCGGTTTTACATACTATCATTTTTGTCAATGTCGCTAACAATTGATTTGATTTGATTGACAGAATTTTTTCTCGGCGATGACGAAGATCGTAGGAACTCTCGGTCCTCGTTCGCAATCCGTCGAGGTCATTTCCGGTTTACTCAATGCTGGAATGTCTGGTAATTTTATACCTCGATTGGTTTTGATTTATTTTGCGTTGGATTTTTAGGTTTTTGTTTGGAATTATTTTGATTGAAATTTGATTGTGCTATTGTGTGTGTTACTGTGTTGTGTAGTTGCTAGGTTTGACTTTTCATGGGGTGATGCTGCTACGCATCGTCAAACTCTGGATAATTTGAAACTGGCTGTTAAAGCTACTAAGAAACTTTGCGCTGTATGTATATATCCTTCCTTCCTTTCCAATTTAATCGTATATTTGCATCATCGTTCCATTTGATTGTATACATTTTTGTCAAATACATGCGATTGAGATATATTGTGAAAATTGTATAGAATTAATGGAACCGAATGAAGTGTTTAATATTGAGTGATGAATGATGATAATTGATGTTTTTGCGAGTTTGGTTTTCGTCAACTAAATGAATAGTAGCTGATTCTATGTTGTTGCCGTGACGTTCAAGTTTGAATAGGCTCCAATCTTTAACATTTATTGCTTTATTATGCAAAGTCTTACCATGGTTTATAGAAAGTGACTAGTGTACTTGTGATAGGGACGAAGAGATTTGTGGTATGGACGTGTTTTGCTAAACATTTTAGCATTCGTTGAATGAAGGATTACGGGATAAATTTAGCTACAGCTAGTGTAATTATGAAATGATTGTGCGTTGTTAGCCATACACGGTTGTGCAGTCTCTGATCAGTTCTATTTTGGAACTTCTATAGATTTGGTTTGCAGTTTTAGGTTAATGAGGAGGATTTTTTTAGTACAGTTATCGTTGGTTGAGATGATTGACTTCAGTTTTTCGTTGAACTATACAATGATCAAACATTCTAAAAATAATGCAGAATCTTAGTGCGAAAGGGTGCATAAATCTGTTATAACTATAAATGTTGGTCTTTTAATTTATTGCATTGATTGATTGGAGAAAAGGTAGAGACAACGGAATCTTAGGTGGGGCTTTTTCATAAACTTGCATTCATGTTGTACTAGTATTTATGTTTCTAGCTTTGATTTAGATTTGTTCGTTGCATTATCCTGTGATATCTTTGCGTGTTTTTACCTATTTACTTCTTAATGTCTGAAAATGCTTTCATTAATGAGATTGCATCATATGTTTTTGGTGTGTGAGGCTTTGTGTTCAACTACTTAGCTTACTAATCGTCTTTCAGCAGCTGAATCATGGAAAGTCTTACTTCTTTTATATGTTTCCGAAAGCAATTTTTGTTGTAGTTAATTACTTAATTAAGATGACTAAATTAAAGGTAATGTTTCTGCGGATCTCAGGTCATGTTGGACACTGTTGGAGCAGAGGTGCAAGTTGTAAACAAAAGTGGGAAAGCAATATCTCTGAAGGAAAATGAATTTGTCACTCTTACGCCAAATCTAGAGATCGATGCCTCCTCAAAACTATTACCCATTAATTACAACGGTTATGCCAAGGTTTGTGAATTAAATCTGTTATTATTTGTAACAGGTACAACGTAATAGGTTTGTTCATCAGGGATTATGAAAATGTTAATGCATGACAAACACGGCCTGTGTTTTTTCTTTTGTACTTGAGATATGTATGTTCTAGACATTTATTAATGTTTTATTCTTCTGACATTATTTATTGCTTTTTCATTCAGCATCATATAAAAGTCCGAGTAATAATTAAAGAGAATCGTTCAGATATGTACGAACTAGTGTCTTCTATTAGTTAAAAGTCAAGTCCCAAATTATATTTTCTCCCTGATCCTCCACGCCGCCGTTTTTATACAGCGGTATGGCATCAAATTAAAGCAAAAGAGCTAAGTTCAAAACATATTAGCACACAGGCGCAAGACAAACTATTCTGAGACCATAATCATAACCACCTAATTATAGAAAACATATACTATAACACCCCAAAACGAGATATTGAATGGAACCAATAAATAGAAACCAAAAAACCAGCCTTTAATCAAATAAAGACTTATAACGGAGACAAACCCATATGAATCGTAAAATGTATCCCATCCTTTTCCTAAATAAGTGGAAGATGAACAGAGAAGTGCCTGCACGCCAAATTGCAATAAGTCTGAATGTGCTGCCACTTTGAAAATTTCTCTATGGCATCAAGATGGTGAAGCTTCACCTCTGCCAGTTGGATGTTTGAAGTATTTGCAGAGTTAGAAATAAGGGTTGGAGTTATGGGTTGTACTCCATAATAGATAGAGAGGGCAAATTAAATTCGCCTTGAAGTAAAATGACATAGGTAAAACTAGAGTTGGCTTTTCTTAAAAATATAGAGGTTAAACCAAAACTATGGCCGTACTGATGGAGAAGCATTTTAAATCCTTAACTGGAAAGTCTAATAGTTTGGGTCCTTAAATGTAAAAACACTCGATGTTTAGTCCCTTTTCTTGCCCCTAATTCTAGGGGGGTTTTTGTGAGGTCTTTCTATGTAGAATGTGTTCATGCTGTTTGCAATGGGCTGCTCGTTCTACTACTTCTACGTAGTGTAAGTAGAGGCCTTATCCTTCTGTGGTAGCTGTCCTTGGGGGCTCACTGCTATTATTGTTATGGGCTTGCTTAAAGGAATGTTCAGTCTTTATTCTCCTAATTCACACCATGTGATCTGCTGCTCTTTTATTAAAAAATCTCTATTTCTGAATTTATGGCCTATAGTTTCTTTAATGTTTAACATGTGATGAATAATCAGGATTTCCATTATTTAAATGTAATTGGGGATTTTCTTTTGGCGTCATAATTGTTTATATTTTAGATACTATTCTATTTATATAAAAGCTGTATCAAATTAAATTAATTTGCAGTACTAAACCAACTTCATTGATCTTGCAGGCAGTGAAAAAGGGGGATATGATCTTCATGGGTAAATACTTGTTCACTGGAAGTGAAACCACATCTGTTTGGCTAGAGGTATGTATATGTTCCTATGTGGCAATGCTACTCATAACTTTTGTGGATGCTCTGGTTTTAACAGCTGAAGCTGTTGTGAAGGTGTTGCTTTGGGATTCTGAGGAACTAAGTGTGCTAGTGTGCTAGAATCGGTTGTATTGCTCATTAAAAAGCTACTTATGCCTTTCCTGTGCATGTATGATTAGGTGTCTGAGTCGAAAGGAGACGATGTTGTTTGTGTGATCAAGAATTCCGCAACATTGGATGGAACACTGTTTACTTTGCACGCTTCTCAAGTTCATATCGATATGCCAACTCTCTCAGAGAAAGATAAGGAGGTAGGCGTACCAGTTAGTATTGGTTTTTGAATTTTCCTATTTAGCCAGTGTTGAATGGTCTTGCCCTTAACATTTTTTCGCAATTATTTATTGTGGTTGTCCAGGTCATAAGCACCTGGGGTGTTCAAAATAAAATTGACTTTCTTTCACTATCATATACTCGTCACGCAGAGGATGTTCGTCAGGTTGATAATGTTCTATATTCTTTTGAACTTAGGTTCTTGTTGATGTTGGTAAGTAGTAATTTCTGACTTTTAAACCTTCATCATTTGCGCAGGCTCGGGAGCTTCTGTCAAGTTTAGGTGACCTAGGTCAGACACAAATATATGCAAAGATTGAAAATGTGGAGGTGAGGGCCGATTCCAAATGTTCTTCGCCTACTATAAATTGGTTCAAGAAATTACGATGCATAGAAACATGTATAGACGTGAATTAATTAATCGTGTATTCTTATCCTACTGTTTTTGTAGGGTTTGACCCACTTTGAAGAGATACTTCAAGAGGCAGATGGGATCATTCTTTCTCGTGGAAACCTGGGCATTGATCTTGCACCTGAGAAGGTTGGTCTGCCATCTTATTCTTTATCATTACCCCTCTTTATTTTTGTTTCTTCTTTTTGCAAACATAATCATTCCCTGCTTTTTGGGGAGAATATATGGCGTTAGCTGCTACATGACTAGTTTCATCTGTTCTTTGAAGGTATTCTTGTTTCAAAAAGCTGCTTTGCATAGATGTAATATGGTTGGCAAACCAGCTGTTGTTACTCGTGTTGTTGACAGCATGACCAACAATCTCAGGCCTACTCGTGCCGAGGCGACTGATGTTGCTAATGCTGTGTTGGATGGTTAGTGACATTGATACTGTTAGAATTTCATTGCCGTCTTTCCTGTTTTTCGTTTCTTTTCCTTTTTTCTTTGAAATATTTGATACAAGTGTCTCCACGGTGCTTTCCTCTATGTCTATGTATTCTTACAAAGAGGGATGTGAACTTTGGCTGTGATTTACTAATGTTTATACAAATTCACGACTGATCTTTTTGATTAATCATGAACCGCAGGCAGTGATGCGATTCTCCTTGGAGCTGAAACATTCAGAGGCTTGTACCCTATTGAAACTGTGAAAACTGTTGATAGAATCTGTTTTGAGGTATGAGATATATAAGGGATCCTAAGAAACTGTGAATTTTTTGCTCCTTTTTTCAGCTCTGCAATTCATCCTATGCAGGCTGAAAAAGTGTTTAATCAAGACGCGTACTTCAAAAAAACTGTTAAGTTTGTGGGTGAACCTATGACTCACCTGGAAGCTATTGCTTCATCTGCTGTAAGCTCGTCTTGAAAACTTTGCATTCTTGAGTTTATGCAAAAGTCATCCATTCCTTTTATTGTATCTGATATATTACCTTTTAACGTTCTTTGTAGGTGCGTGCCGCCTTAAAGGTGAAAGCATCTGTTATTATCTGCTTTACTTCCTCTGGAAGAGCTGCAAGGTATTCTCAAAGTTTGTATATGAGAATAATGTATCTACTCCAGTTATTTTCCATTGTAAGCTCCAAAGATCAAAGACTAGAGAAAAAGAACAACCTGCAAGTATTCTGGCATAAAGTCATTTGTTGAATGGAATATTCAATCTATATCAAAGTTCCATTATTTTATCTAGAATTTATTAATCTGGTCATTTTCTTCTCGGCAGGATATCAACTTTTGTGTGTGTAAATAAGGATTTGTGAATATTTTGCTCATTGATTGCCAGGTTAATTGCTAAATATAGACCAACAATGCCAGTTCTATCAGTTGTGATTCCTCGCCTGAAGACAGACCAACTAAAGTGGAGTTTTACTGGTGTCTTTGAGGTATATACGCTTTAGATAGTAATTGAGTTGGTGATAATTTGCCCTTTGCATGCAAAATTGATTATGCTCGTTTTACTCTGGTAATTATGTCCATGTTTCTGATCCAACTGCCGTGAGTGTACTTGGTATTTTCCCTAGACGTTAGAGAGTTATTAGGCCACTGTGTAGTGGGCGGTTTCTTGTGGCATAGATCAATTTTGGCTGTTTGTTGTGAATCTTGATTGTTAAGGATACTCATCTAACAGGCATATTTTTGCTTATATCTGGTAAATGTTTACATCTTTTTCATAGTTTGAAGTATGAACTATGAAGAGTCCGGTACTGTACTTCTACTTAATGCATGCATTTAAAATTTGTGATGCCTGTCAATCTTCTTATTCATTTTGTTCTCTAAGGTCTTAATTGGTCTTACCATAATGGTCTATAACCTTTTCATTTAATTACGAGGTTTGGTCACAGTTTTTCAGTAGCAAGTTATTTTTGTATTTGAACTTCACAATCCAAAGTTTTCGCATGCTCTCCCTGATTTCTTTATCTTAAGTCATTCGCCACTCCCTGTCCACCTGTTAGCTGACTATCCTTGTGGCCTTACCACATGTCAGCCGAGTGGCAGTATGCAACTTCCTGGGATATCTAGATATAAAATGATGGATGCTGGACACGTCTCTTCTTTTCTGTTGAATTTAAGTAGTTCATTTCTTTGTTCTTTACGTAAAAACTTATAGTTACATAACAAAATATCATGTACATAAATGAGGAATACATGGATATTTTGTTGGTCTCACATTCACCTATTGAAGACTCATTTATGTCTTTATCATGCATTATAATGCATATTTAGCTGTTTCCTCTTTGTTTAATACCTTTTCATGTCTTGTAAAAATTACCAGGCCAGACAGTCATTGATAGTCCGAGGACTTTTCCCTATGCTTGCTGATCCCAGACACGCCGTAAGTCTTGCATTCTCAATCAATGCACTGTTTTTAATTGCAAGTGCCAGTTCATAAGTTAGGACTTGGGATTTAAGAAACTAGAAGTTTGTGATGCACTGATGCCTGTGATTGATTGAACTAAACTTTTTTGTGCAGGCGGAGTCAACTAGTGCAACAAATGAATCGGTGTTGAAGGTTGCCCTTGATCACGGTAAGGCATTAGGTATAATCAAATCACATGATCGCGTCGTGGTTTGTCAGAAGGTTGGTGACGATTCCGTGGTCAAGATCATCGAGCTGGAAGATTAGATAAGGTTTAATCTAACCCTGAATATTGTGCCCTAAAACGTTGGTTCTGGGGGTAGTTCTGGAACTTGTTAATTGTCTGCAAAGCCATTTTGGGAACGTTGATTGTAGTCGTTAATGCAGTTAATGCAGAACATATAACATAAATGAGGACATGCATGCTCGGAACATGTTACCCTTGTGAAGTCATAAATAACGTCCTCAAATTTTGAGTATGGTCGATCACGCTTTGAATATTGTTTGTGCAACTCTGTATCAAGCAATTTTGGTATGGAACAAATTTTTCATCTGAAACATTACTGCTTCTGAGTTGTGATACCTGTCTTTATTGGAGTTGCAAATTACTGTAATTAACCTAGGTTTCGCAGTTAGTCATTTTTAAACTGCTTACTCTGGGATCAGTTTTGCTGTAAATAGCACTCCTAGGTTTTAAGGTCCGGCCTTTGATGATGTCCTAATGTTGATGAAAAAGGATTATTAGTATCTGAAGCAGAATGCATTTTGTTAATGCTAAACATTCTAGATCACTCCGTTTTCTTAATAAATTTATATGATCCGTGTAGAAAGCAACTCAAAATCGTTGATTAGGTAAAATCTTGATTCGAACTAAGATAATCAAATGGGAGTAAGAAAACTGAATCTGCTTGTGTTTGTTTTCTATTCATGGCAGCCTCTACTCTTGCTCAGCAAAACATAGGTTGCTATGGAGATTACATCATCCACATTCTCTTAGACATCCCCCTTGACCATTAATGACTTGTATTTTCTTTTTCCATGGCTTTTCGCTCAGTGGAGATTTTTTGCGTCGACAACACGTAAAGGGTACTGATATATATCACGGTGAGATTGTTTTACGTCGACAGCATGTACTATTGCTTCGAGAACACGTAAAGGGTACAGGTAATGATAAATATAGAAATAAAGATCAATAGATTAACCCTTAGCAATTCCTTATATTGTTTCTATGACTCTCTTACATAAGACCGAAGATTACAGCTTACATTCACTGACATCTTTGTTACATCTAAATAAGAACTAGACAATTACCTTAACCTTAATAACTCTATTACAAAGATGTAAAAATACACCTCACTTTTACATGCAAGGCTGCTTCTTACATCTTTACATCTGAAGACACCATTCCCTTCAAACCATACTGAGGCATACAGATTGCTGGTTGTACACGAATTCTCATTTCAGACGGCCTATTTTGTCTGAGGGCTTCATACAGAACATTCCGCCTGAAGTGAGACCTGCTCTGTTGTTGCAAGCCAATTAAACACTGATGCAGGAGGGGTTGACAGCAGCAGTGTTGTTGACAGCAGGGTTCTGGTGCTGCTCAACAATCATGAAATCCATCTCTTTTTTCCTCAACAAAAGAAGCATCCTTTCATTTTCAAGCCTTTTCCTTTCATTTGAAAGCTTCATCTTTTCCATTTCCCTTTCCTTTTTACTGCTAAACTTCATCCATTTCAACCTTTCCTTCTCCAATTCCAATGCTTCCCTTTGATATTTCACCCCTTTTTCTTCCAATTCCATCATTTGTGCCATCATCCATTGTTTTTTCTCCCTTGCACTCTTGCTTCCATCTTGTAGCATTCCCTTCACTTCTCCACTCCACTGACTCAAACCCGGCCCAAAACCCCCGTTCATTTGCATCCTAGCCCTCTTCCTAGCATTCCCCCCTTCCTCATGATCCTCAGCATCTTCATCTTCATCCTCGTCCTCATCATCCTCATCCTCGTCATCATCATCATCCTCATTCCCCAAATTATTGTTTTCGACCATTGAAGGGTGCAATTGGGTCGAATGCAAACACGACGACACCTGCCCCTGTGATGCCGGTGCCTGGTTCTGCTGCGGTGGCGCCACCTGACCTTCACCAGCACCCACCACCACAGCAGTTCCACCCTCACCATTACCATTAGCATTAGCATTAGCATTAGTAGTAACATGACCACAACTGTTATGATAAGCACACATTTCCCTAAAAAACAAATGCTTAGAATTCAACAATTTCTTCACTTCTTCCTTCATTTTAGGAGAAAGATCCATAGTTTCAAGCAAAGTTTGATTCTCCACAACTTTGCATGCAGTCCCTTTCCCTAAAATGTCATTAACCCTCTTATACCTTTTATTCAAATCATTGAATTTATCCTCACATTGCTGTGGAGACACATAAAACCCTTTCTCCATCATCGCCCTCGAAACCGACTTCCATTTCCCTTTCTTCTGCATGGCCCCACCACCACCACCGCCACCAAAACCCGGTTTCTTCTTCTCAGACCCTAATTCAGGTCCCACTCCCACCACCTCATCTCCTATATAATAAACGGCCATAATTAACAACCTCACCATGTTATCAGTCCATTTCATCCTCTGCCATGGTGACACAATAGTCCCACCTCCACTTCCACCATTGCTGCTGTTTTCAGCTTTTCTCTTCAAACTGGATGATGAACTGTTTTCCTGATCATTTGGTTCATCTTCATCACTGTTCTGAGATGGGTTTGGGTTCGGGTTCGGGTTTGGGTTTGGGTTTGGGTTTGGATTAGGGTTAAATGATGGGTAATTTGGCTGTCTCATTGAAAGTTGAGTTTGTTGTTGATCAATTTTTTTTTGTTGTTGGGGAAAACCCATAATTTGAGGGTGATTTTGGAGGTTGGATTGGGGCATTCCTGCACCAATGTTTGGGTACATTCTTCCTGATAAACCATTTCCTTCCATTTTTCAAACAAAAAACAATTAGAAATACTATTCTTTTATTAAAATTAGTCAAATGAAAACAAATAAAGATGCAAACTTTAAATATATTACTTCTACTAAAAATAAAAGATTTAAACTTTTTACTGAACAAACTACAGAAAAGCTGAGAAATTTATGATACTGATGAAATATTTTGTTTCTGTTTTTGGGTATGAATGAGATGGAAATTGCAGAAAATAGAGAGGAGTATATATTAAAATGGGGAATTAGTAACTGAAGGTTAATTCCCATAGTATTTAAGATTACTGGTTTTGGAAATACAGGGGCACAGTACACAGAATTCACTTGAGATTTGCTCCCCACTCCCTCTGTCCCACTGTTTTCCTTTTTCAACAAGTCTCCCTTTGAGATGGATAATCCGTATAACCTGTCACAAGTTTATGACGGGTCAAGTATCATTTACGTGGTTAGATAAGACAAAAAATGCTAAGAAAATCACAAATAATTTGCCTTTATTCATTTATGTGAATGTTATTTGACCTGTCACAAGTTTTATCCGAGAATTTGTGTTTCTTTTTTGTGAGCAAATTAGCTATGCTGGAGTGTGTTTATCGTGAACTTGGCTATAAAAGACAATTTTTTAGAGAAAGAGGAACGTGTACCTTACCTTGTACTTTGACTTGAATCTCCTTAAAATATGGAATGAGGGTCAATTGGGTGACAAATGAGAATGTGACATGGGGGTCTAACTGTGTGGAAGGGTAAAACTATTTATGTTGGGTTGACGAGGTAATTCGAAGTTAGAACCTTGTAGATGGTATTCGGGTTATTAGTGTCATTTATAGTAAAAAAAAAAGGAATTTGATTGTCATGGTGTAATTTCTCGTGATTAGTAGAATCTATGTATAACGAATATATTTTTGAGAAAGTTTGTTAGTCGTTAAGTAACGAGTTTTAGACTGCCAAAAAAATAACAGGCTTTTAAATTGTCGTTATATTAGTTTCTTTCTTGATTTTTCATCCACTTTTCATAAACTGGTTTGTCGTATTCGCAATGGAGCATATCATACAATTAGCGTACAGACGTGGGAGCTTTAATTGGTTTGTCGTATTCGTAAATTGTCGTTTTATTACTTGTGTAATTGAAACGCCTTTCAAACATTTGACGGTATCTTATGCGCATCCATTTTGTTGATATTTACAACCTCCCAAATAGAATGCTATCCTTACCAAAGAAGTAAATAAAATTTAACATCTGGACTCCCATACCATGTCTACGAAATGCTTAATATCATGTAGTTGCATCAAAGTCAAAGTGATGTTCTTCAAAGTCAAAACGATGTTCCTCGGTGGACATAGCAAATAAAATAAACTCGAACTTGAAAAATCGATTGAAAATATTTGAATCGACATCCAATCGAAGACCTTATATGAGTAATCTGAATAAAAAAAAAGTAATCGATATTAGCAAATTTTTTACACCCGGCTCCAGAACATTATGACCCAAATTCATCTGAACTTATATCAACCACACCGAGTCCGTATTCATCTCAAAATACCACAAATCGATTAAAGTGACTAACCTAAATGAACCCGACCGAATTCGAGATTAAACCGAAACAAAGGTCAACCTAAATAAAATCGAGCTGATTTAACATGATCTGAAATTAAACCAAATGACCTGTTTGTCATGTCAATCATCCTCGGTTATCTGATCAAAATATTGGCGAATACCGTATATATTATTATATTCAAGATAAGAGTATCTATACGGTTATATACCTATACATGAATTAGACAATTCGTTTAAATTTGATATACCTTGTTTGGTTGACATTCTAGAATTGAATTCATGTGAGAGTTGGAAAATAAATTAATCAATCATAGAGAAATTGACAATGCATGTGAAAACCAAATCATGTGATTTTAGGCAACCAAACAACTTCCATTTTTTTAATTCATGAAATTTTCCAATTCCCCAATTTTTATAGTAGTACCTATCTTTGTTCTTTGACTTGAATCTCTTTAAAATATGGAATGAGTGTCAATTGGGTGATGATGTGACTTGGGGGACTTACTGTGTAGAAAGGTAAAATTATTTATGTTGGGTTGATGAGGTAATTAGAACTATGTAGATGATATGATTCGGGTTATTGGTGTCATTTATAGTAAAAAAAAACTATATGGGGTGATTGTCAAATATCGTGATTCTCTCATGATTAGTAGAATATATGTACAATAATGAACGTATCTTTAAGAGGATTTGTTAGTTATTAATAACGGGTTTTGCGCTGCCATAAAATAACGGGCTTTTAAATAGTCGTTATATTATTTCCCTTCTTGATTGGTTTGTCGTATTCGCAATGGAGCATGTCATACAATTAGCTTACAGACGTGGGAGCTTTAATTGGTTTGTCATATTCGTAAATTGTCGTTTATTAGTTGTGTAATTGAAACGCCTCTCAAACATTTGACGGTGTCTTACGCGCATGCATTTTGTTGATATTTACAACTTCCCAAATAGAATGATATCCATACCAAAGAAGTAAATAATATTTAACATCTGGACTCCCATACCATGTCTACGAAATGCAGTATCATGTAGTTGCATCAAAGTCAAAGTGATGTTCTTCAAAGTCAAAACGATGTTCCTCGGTGGACCTAACAAATAAAATAAACCCGAACTCGAAAAAGCGATTGAAAATATTTGAATCGACATCCAATCAAAGACCTGATATGAGTAATCTTAATAATATCTGAAACTCGACTCAGCTGTAATTGAACCAAATTTGATGTGCTCGAAAGTTACGCGAACATGAATACATCTCAACTGAGATTAACTGAACTATTGACGTTAATTAAAAATATCTATATCTATCTATATAATATAATTAAAAGCCTACTTGAAACATCTACCTAATGTCATATCACAAATGTCATGTCAATGCTGACATGGACTTACTTAATGCCACCTCATCACCATTTTTTAGAAAAAAAAAAGAAAAAATTAATTAATTTACAAACATTAAATGTGTACTAAGTTTTTAAATACCATATAATAAAAAAATAATAATAAACTAAGACATTTTATTTTTTATAAAATTAAATAACAATTAACAAATCAAAATACATAATAAATTAAAATATATAACTATTATATTTACCCTAATTTTCAATTTTTTCGAAAAATTAGCACCTAAAGTATACATAGAAAAATAAATTAATGGTTTCCTGTTTTTTTATTATGTTTTGTATTAATTGGTTATTATTTTCTGTGTTTGTATTAATATTGCAGGAGAATGGACTTTCAACTTATTCAAAAAATTGGTAGGTAAGGTATACCTAAAGAACAAAATTTATTATTTTGCTTTTTATTTTTATTATGTTTTGAATTAATCAGAATCTTATTAGTTATTTTTTTTTTGTGTTTATATTAATATTGCAGGAGAGTGAATTTTCAACTTTATTCAAAAAAATGGTAGGTAAAGTATTCATAGAGAACTAAATTAATTGTTTCACTTTTTATTTTTGTTATGTTTTGAATTAATTAGACAATTTTAAAAAATTAAACAATATATGTTAAAAACTTTTTAAAAAATATAGGGTATAAACAAAAAAAAGAAAGAAAAAAAATATTTTAAACCATTGATCTCCTCTCATAATTTATGTTATTTATTTACCTTATTTATTTAATCATTATTACCTTTATTTAATGAAATGACTTTTAAGTTTTCTTTCATCATTACTATATATACTCCCGTATTTATGTACCATATTTTTTTATTTTGATTTCATTCACAAAATTTTGAGAGAATTAGTAATAGAATTTTTCATATATATAACTATTATATTCACCCTAATTTTCAATTTTATTCAAAAAATTAGCACCTAAAGTATACATAGAAAAGTAAATTAATTGTTTCCTTTTTTTATTATGTTTTGTATTAATTTGTAATTATTTTTTGTGTTTGTATTAATATTGCAGGAGAATGAATTTTCAACTTTATTCAAAAAATTGGTAGCAAGGTAAGGTATACCAAAAGAGCTAAATTAATTATTTCTCTTATAATTTGAATTAATTAAATCTTATTACTTGTTCTTTTTTGTGTTTATATTAATATTGTAGGAGAATGAACTTTCAAATTTATTCAAAAAATTGGTAGGTAAAGTATACATAGAGAACTAAATTAATTGTTTCACTTTTTATTTTTATTTTGTTTTGAATTAATTACAATCTTATTAGTTTTTTTTTTTTGTATTAATATTATAGGAGGATGACATACTTGCATATCAATAACAATGCACGAGATTGGAAATAATGGCTATGGATCTTTTTCGCAGATTTTTTTGTCTTAGTTTGAATGACCCTTTCATTTTTGTCGATTTTTCTTTTTTCTACAATGGTGTATTTGAAATATCGAATGGTAGCCAAAATCTTTAATAAGTCGTTGAATGTGACATTATTGTCCTTCACTCTTCCCTACATTTTAGTCTCATTTGTAACACTTATGTTCTATTTTTATTTTGTCAAACAGGTTACAAATCAAATTGCTTAGTCAAACTATTAAAAGTACGATACACATATGTCAATTTGATCTTATCATAGTGTTATGTTATGCATAATAAATAATAAATATTATGCATGATTAGTACTTAGTTAGAGACTGCTTCTTATTCTCCAATTCATTGTTCCAATTCCAATGCTTTCAAGCCTTTAAATCATTTTTTTTTGTTTTCCATCAAATATACTATTCTATAAATCACAATAGTCTTTGGATAAATCTTTTTTTTTTAATGATTTGTTTATATTTTATTTTCTCATGGATTAGGAAAATAGGCTAATATTTCGTATAAAGTATAATAGTATTGTTTTGATTATACTTTTTGATGAATAATCGAATATGAAGAATCTATGTTTGGTATCGTATATGCATAAATCTCTATTTATTGCGTGATTCCGAGAAATGTGTAATTAGTTTTGCTCATCTTATACTAATAATAATAATTATTATTAGAGTTCACCTAAAAAGTTTTGATCCTTACTTTACTCTATTACCTTTTGTCCCAAATCTAATCTTATATATACTACGGAG
>JAGPOY010002478.1:0-14238 GCA_018983105.1 Silene uniflora | reverse complement strand
CACTACCTCGGGAAACCGAGATGGTAACAGTCCGGTTTATTAGGGAATGTCTTGCTAAAGGCTCCTTCATAAATCGGGGTGTTACAAATGTTATGTCAATGTGATTCAACACCCGGTAATTCGAGTTGCCGAGAGATTCATCGCCGGAACTATTCATGGTCGCCTTGACCAACATGCTTGTACCCTTCAAGATTTGACTTTCCTTGAGTCTTATCTAAATGTTCAAAGTACGAGAAGGTTCAATATGAGCCCGGCTTACGAAATACTCTCCCGCTTCAGACACTTTGCTAGGGGGCGAACTAATAATGCCTGAACCTTTGTCATTGGGGGACTCTTAACGGTCTTGGCAAGACGTTTGTGTCTCGACTTTAATGAGAACCAATGGTACGAGCCCCTTGAAGGGGATACTTTGATTGATGAAGTGGCTTTCTTTCGGCACCATAAGTGGTGCACTTATAATGAGGATGGGGATGTGGTGTGGCACACCAAAGACTATGCTTCTCTTATTCTAGCCGGGTGGAATATACCCAACACTAAACCTCGGATGAGCCCATTTGGATCGAAGCCAAGATACCTCATTCCACTTGAAACTTTGAGGTTCCTACAACAACATGGGGATGGTGATAGTGATAACGATGTAGACATCGATGCGGCAATGCCACAACAACAACAACCTACACCCAACATCGGGCTTCGACCCCCTCATCCGGAGGCCCCTTCCCCCTACATACCTATACCCCCTACCCCTACCAACATGTGCCCTACATGCAACGCTGCCCCGAGAGGCCACCAACCATTGAGACCTTGACGGGGATGATTGGTAACGTTGACATCAACATGCACAACGGTAGGGTAGACAACTACCTTGCCCAATATCCCGGTTACCACCAAATGGCCCAACAAGGGTACATTGACCCAAGTGGACCATTTCCTTCTTGGGCAAGACCGGAGCTCTTGCTCCCCAACCTTGGCGGCGAAGAAGGCCAAGGAAGCCACGGAGGACGTGGCGGGTACGACGGGTATAGCGGTTATGGTGGCCAAGAAGGCCAAGGTAGCCATGGAGGACGTGGAAGACGTGGCGGGGGTGGCCACTACTATGTGGAGGACTTTGACAACCAATAAACCCTCCTCCGCCATCCAATACTCCATTTGTATGATATTCCTTCCCTTTCTCTTTCTCTCATGTTGCTAACTTTACATTGTATATTACGCTAACTTACGTCATGTAATTGTACCACACTAACATCATTTGCACATCATGCATTCATACATAGCCATTTATGACTAAACCTCTTCCTTTTTGCACTAGACATAGTGTTTGACTCGGTTTGGGGAGGTTTAATTATAGATGACTCGAGTTAATTCAAATTAGCTCTCTATTTATTCGAAAGCATGCATCACTTAGTGTAATTTAGATTGCATTCATTTGTGATATATACCTTATAGAATTGCGTTTACTTAGAGCATACATTCATTCATATCATGCATTGCATTTGTATTTCAATTTCATAAAATCAAAAACACAAAAATATGTTTGTACTCTTCAAATATTCAAAAATCCAAAAATATGCCTTTCTTTTTCATACCCGACTCCTACCTTGTACATTGAGGACAATGTCCGAAATAAAGTGGGGGATGAGAATTTATATTCCAATAAAAACATAAAAATTTCAAACATTTTGAAAAATCTCAAAAATATGTTCTTTTATTTCATAAAAACAAAATCCATAAATATTTGAAAAAATACAAAAGCCAAAAACATGTTCTTTACATTTGTAGCATAGAATTGTATATATGTGTGCTATTGTTCTCTTCTCACATAGGTACGACACTTCATTTGAGACATTAACAAGGAAATGTGAAGACCGCTTGGTATGATCGTTCTAACCCCTTATTCCCTTCCATTTCTTTTAATTGTTCATGATGCGTGTCGTATACACCAAAAATAAGTCCTAGGTTAACTAACTAATGCAGTCAGCGGAAGTAGGGTCGATCTCCGCAGGGAGGTAATCTATTGTCCGAAATCTATCTGTCTAAGTCACAATTGGGGGGAGGGGGAGGGGAGTTTGATTTTGATTATCTAAACTAAAAGAATTAAATAGAAAAAATAAAGAGAAATAAGGCAGAATAACTGGAGTGAAAATCATATAAAGGGGAATATGCCAGGATTTCGGTCCACTACGGTATCTGCACTTATCAGGTTTAACTAGTCCAGTCGGTCTATTGTTAGAAAGACCAAGGTCATACCCTTTCGGTCTCAAACCTACGATTTTACCCTTTCCGTCTCAAATCGCCCTAAGTTATCCTAATGACTTTCGCCCTATAGGAATTCCCTATTGTAACTAAGCAAGCCTTCCCTTCCAATCTTTCGATCTAGGTCAGGGTTAACTAGATGAATGGTCTCCTGCGTGCACTCAATCAACCAAACTACAAATATACTGCTTAGCACAATTTCTAACATCAAGACTAACCTAACATGTTACTCCCCTATCATGCATCTACCGTAATTTTCCTCATCCTAGCATATTATGGGGTTTAGCTACGCATGCTTTTAATTACGCTAATAATAAAAACAATTGTAAAACTAATAATCGACATAATAATATTAAGATTAAAAAGCATAAAAGAATTAGGGCAGAAATTAAGCAAGGGAAACAAAGATTAAAGCAATAAATATTGAAAGATTACGATTAAGGAGAAAGAAATTACAATTGTAGCGATTCCGGCGTAAAGAACACAATCCTCGTAAATTGCAAAACCCGTAAATACTTAAGTCTAAAAATTTCTGGAATTAAGGGAGTGATTAAGAGATTAACAGACATTAGTCGTAGATGAGATGATTCCCTTTAATAATGGCGTACAAGCCTTATTTATAACAAAATAAGAGTTTCCTAAACCTAATTACTCGAGATAGGCTATGCCCGTCAGAGTTTCTACTCGATCGAGCACTTTGGGCTCTCGATCGAGTAGCCTTCTTCAGCAATCTCCTCGATCGAGGTCTTGACCTCCTCGATCGAGGACTTCTTCATAGCTTTCCCTTGATCGAGCACAGGACAGCTCGATCGAGGTCTTCTTGTCTTGGGTACCTCTCGATCGAGCACAGGACAGCTCGATCGAGGCTTCTAATCCTTGGTCTCTCTCGATCGAGCACAGGACTGCTCGACCGAGGCTTCTACTCTTCCATATATCTCGAACGAGTACAGCAGGGACTCGATCGACTAGCTCCTTGTCTTCCAGCTTCATAGTCGATAGCAAACGACTCTTGGCTTGGCTTTTCACGCTCCCCGAGGCATGAGTTTCCGCTCCGTCTTCCCCCATCTCCTAAAATGCATACTTGGGACAGTTTTGGGTCGGTTTCCGCTACTTCTCCATATATTCCTGCAAAATGTCATAGAAAACACAAAGTAGCATATTCGGGGTATAAAGTGACGTAAAGTCAGCTAAAATGCATAGAAATGCGTGATAAATGTGACTGAAAAGTCTATATAAAATACACGCATCAAACTTCCCCAAACCAAACCCTTGCTTGTCCTCAAGCTATACTAAATGCAACTATATGGACCTAATAAAAAGATGTAAATCTCAGAGCTAACTATAAGTCAATGCCAAACCGTTTAATGCACATTTCAACCATCGCAAAGCGCAACACATAAGTGAACAAAATTTATGCATATCTTGAAAATAAATTGGACGTTCGACCTTGCAAGACTCATAAAAATTCGGACTCTCCCGGGTCACTCTTCTCTCAACAAGCAAATGGTAAGCAAATATATATGTGAAAGAGAGAAGAAGAAATAGTCGCTCACCTAGACTACGACTGACATAATCATGCATGCAATATAATATGATAGATAATTCTAGCTACCGTACACACGCATACCACCGTTCAAGGACTATCACGTGCCGAACAATTGCATAATTATGGGAATGTGAGGCTAATTGGTAAGAAAGGGCAAAATAAATTATGGGAATGTGAAGGTCAAAGCCGAGCTAGAACCTAATCAAAACCATAAGTAGCGCATCCCGCTCTTCCAATCATCAAAAATAAATCATTGCCTTTATACTAGGCGACAACAATTCCCAAAATCCACCTCGTAAAAATGTAAATAAGCATAGGAGGTGTGAAATTCAGCCACTTATTAATTCCTTTCTTTTTTTTTTTTTCTTTTTCTTTTTCTGATTTTTTTCATTTTTTTCTTTCAGGCTGAACAGTAGCAAATCTCTCGATCGAGTGAGGTGACCCACTTGATCGAGGCAAAACTCCAAACAAAACTACTCGATCGAGTAACAAAGGTCTCGATCGAGAGAAACTCTAAAGATGACCAGTCGATCGAGGAAACAAGGTCCTCGATCGAGCCATTACCACAACCAAAGTCACTCGATCGAATAGAAAACCACTCGATCAAGCACTCCTCTACTCCTTCGTCCCTTATTTTCACAAATACTCACTCCAAAAATAAGAATTACGAGCCAAAGTCTGATACGATAGAAAAAATTCCACAAAACTACTAACTAGCTCAGCAAAGGTAGGCTAAATATAGGTTGTAGTTTCGGGGCAACAAGCAGATTTGGCTAAATGTGGAGTTAAATGGGGTAAAATGAGAAAAGGGAGTATGCAATTGTTCTTTAACACGTAATACCGACCACAAACCCTTGCGGGCAGGCAATAAGCAATTAAATATCATATTTGTGCAAATTTATGTTACATGACATGCAAGGAGTAACTACTCACATTTCTACATAAAATTGGTCATGAATGACACCAATTTATAAGGCTCTAAAACTCAAAAATTTTAAGTAGGTTTGCCAAAAATTTCAAGTCAAGTCTACTTGTCCAAAATATTTTACAAGACAAAATTCGAGAAATCACGTTTGTTTTGCAAATTGAATCATGAAAGTGCAGGGAATGGCATACAAATAAACTTATAGTGCACTTTCATCATTGAAAACACTCCAATCCGACTCGACTATATGCAAAAATAAACGTGCAAATTAACTAATTTTTTTTTATTTTTGATTTTTTATAAAACACGAAATAAATAACGGAAATAAAAACGTGAATGCAAAAACAAATGCAAATGCAGACGCAAAAGGATGCATATATCCTCTCCAAACCAAATCGGACAATGTCCTCATTGGCTCCCAACTACACTAACAGCAAACAACGGGAAAGGGGTACACAGCCCAATACATGATACTAATGAAATAAAATAAAATACAAAAGAGATGGAAAAATAAAATAGAAAACTCACAAAATGACAACTTCCCCAAACCAGCAGCAAAACACGTATGGGAAGCTAGTCGTCACCTGCCGCCTCCTCCTCCTGACCCACCCGAAAAGTCGGGTCCCTCTTCTCCTCCTGAGCTGCTCTCCTGGCTGCCGCCTCGGCTCGCATCCTCACCGCCCTCGCTACCGGTGTCACCTCCACCTCCTCATCTGACTCGGAAGGAAGTGGAGGGTACCCACCCTCTGGGTATCGGTAGAAAGACGGGTGAGGCCAGCCATCTGGAATGGGACGCCCCAGGCGCATGTGGTCCTCTTACAGGGGAAACAGGGCTAAGGCCTGATCCTGCCTCATCTGGGCGACGTCCCTGCGGATCTCTAACAGCAAAGCATCACAACACCTTTTATAACACCCCGTCTATCCGGCCAAGATATTCAGGGCGCTACCATCTCGGTTTCCCGAGGTAGTGTTTCAAAACTCGGATAAAAGAATGCTTTATTATAAATATAAAGGTTTAGTTAGTGATTACATAAACGTAAACAAATGAAATACAACTCATTACTACTATGCAACTAAACTACCACGTGTATCTCGTGACTTCCAACTCGTCCCGCATCCCACGTGCTATCCATATAACCTGTATACTATCTGCTCCCCATATGATTAAGAACGTCATATGGATCAACGCAGGCCACCCGAAAAGAGACGGGTGACGGACACACAACCCCAAACGTCAGTTTCAATGATAAGGACACATATAAAAGATATGAAGTATTTAAAGTGTAAGCAACAAGACAACAACAAATACGATCCTCATCTCCATCATGTAACCCGACACCGGGACAGGCCCAGACGTGCCTAATCTCGTAAGGTACTCCGAACACGTCGGTGGTACCGGGCCCAAGAGCGACTCGGGTCCCCTACCGGACGTCATGTCTCAACCACATGAGCCCCTACATCCTCAAGCCATCAATGTGCACATCCCCTTTGGAGTGGGAAGCTCCAAAGGGCGACTCAAGCGGAAGACGGTCTCCCAACCGCCTTCCGTCTCCTCAACAACCACATTACCATCATCAACCCTTCAATATATATACAAAATGACTAACAATGGATTGTAATGCATCATAATTACCACAATCATCTCATGATGGCATAATTAGTGACTAAACATGTTATAATGCAATTAATCTAATTATGTGAGGCTAATTACATAATTAACTACTAAACATGCTATGACCCAAATATTGAAACCGAGTAGGATTAACCTACCTTTTCGCAATCTTCACAAGCTATCCATATATGACCCGATTCCGTCTCATACAAATCGTCTCATCCTAACATATACATATAAAACCTATCACATTACATCCCATCTTACATAATAATGTAAACCCTTACTAAAATCCCTTAATTACTCATATTACCATCACTAATTACTAATTAAACCAATCCTAACAAAACCCCAAAAGATAAAGGTGAAGTAAGGTAAGGAGAAGGTGGAACATCACTTACAAAGGGTAGATCGGAACGAGGAAGGATGCCTTTCCATCGAAACTAGCTTGAACCATGGTGGAGGATGATTAGGGGAGCCTTAGAGAGAAAGGGGAAGAGTTTAGAGAGATAAGAGGTTAGGTGGAAAAATGGTGGATTTCATTTGGATAAGGAGAAAAGTCCCGAAATAAGGTTTCACGGGTGAAGACAGCTGTCACTCGATCGAGTGAACTAGTCACTCGGTCGAGTGGAACTGCCACTCGGCCGAGTGGAACGTACTCGGTCCGTTAAACAATTCACTCGGTCGACTGCAAAAGCGATAGGTCTCGAATGGGTTTCTACTCGGTCCACACGACCGAGTACTAGGTCGAGTAAACCCGGAAACTCGGGTTGTTACAATCTTCCCTCCTTAAAATGAACTTCGTCCCGAAGTTCGCCAATCGCTCTCTTCCTCAAAGCCTCCTCACTTGCTCCCTTGCTTGTACTCTCCCTCTATTCTCGCATCTCTCGTTCTTATCGTACTCTTATGCTCATGACTAATTGTGTAATTCTTCCTTTAAAGTCACACCGGCTCGTTCACTCCTCCCCTAAAAAGAACTTCGTCTCGAAGTTCAACCTATGGGTCTCCTAAGGTTTGTATACGGGTTGGCAAACGGTTTATTGTTTCCTTTGGTTTGTCGACCTTCCTAAACATGTAGTATTCCTCAAGCTTTGGCCTATGAGTCGGCCCTTACGTGGTTCCGTATTGGTCGGGTTGTTACAGATGGTTTTACTAGTTATGTCTACCTTGGTTTCCGAATGTTGGGTCAATCCCGTACTTGTATCAATGCGTAGATGGTCATGTAGGTCTCAAAACAAGGAGAAACAAGCATAAACAGACCCACTCGCCAGAGTCAGCTAACCACTCGATCGAGTGAGTTTCACTCGGTCGAGTGGAGTGGCCACTCGGTCGAGTGCCCAGTTTCCAGAAACTTTGTTGCATTCTGCCCCCCTTCCACTCGGTCGAGTACGGCACTTACTCGGTCGAGTGGAAATGTACTCGGTCGAGTGATAGGCCTACTCGGCCGAGTACCATTGGTGTCGTTAAGCTAGGTTTCGAGCTATCATTTGTTATTACGCCCTATCTCTTACCCCTCAAATAAGTTCCAAATGGTGGTTCACCACCAACATACCCGCATAACCGCGGTGCCAAGCAAATCCGTGGCCTTAAGGCCTAGTCTTACAACACACAAGAAAACATAGTTTGAAAGAGAAGAGAAACAAATAATTCAAGTACAGCATGAGAAGGAAAGAACACATGGGGTGAAACTAGTTGGACGGCTTCCTCTTCTTGGTGAGTCTCTTCACCCACTTCACTATGGCGCCACCACTCGAGGTTGGTGTCCCTTCCCGAGTGGCCCTCCGTTCCTCTTGGTCGCCTCTCTCTAGGCCCTCCTCGTTGGTGTCCGTGCTCTCCACCGTGAATCGCTCAAGACCGTAAGCATCAAGGTTGCTACCCTCATGGCCAAATCCACCACTATAGTGGGTGTTAACATGCTTCTCCCCGATGTCCATGTCGTCCCGACCCATGCCACTCCCGCTACCTCCAACACCTCCACCACCGCCACCACTAGTACCCACATCACCGAAAATGGATGCCCCAATGCCTTCACCAAAGGTACCCTCTCCATGACCACCCTCCCCTCCTTGGGATGGGTTGCCAAATTGAGTTCCGGCGGTACCCATCCATGGTTCCCGAAGATGCCCCGGACCGAAGGGAATGTTTGTACCCCAATCCGTTGGTTGGATACCATAAGCTCTAAATACCCCCGAGGTGTCTCCAACCCGGGTCCAAAAGCTAGGGCGTTGGGCGGGTCTCACTCCCCGGTTCCAAGTCATCTCATGTACATCCCTCAAAACTAGATCATGGTTTACCCGGTTAATAAGGTGGGCCATGGAGTAGTTGGAGTCAAAGCTAGTCCGGGATGGGTCAACGCCACCAATGAAAGGTGGTGGTGCCGTGGGTGTCGGCCCACGAATTGGGAAGGATACCGAAGCTCTACCCGGTACCATAGGGGGCGAAGGTTGCGGGGATGGGGTCTCCCTCCTCTCCTCCTCATTCCAAATGTCAAAGATGAGCTCTCCGGGGATGGTGTAACGGTAGGGTGCGGGGCGGGGTGAGTCCCTAGGCCCTAGAGGGGTGGTGGGTGGTAGGTTCTCACAAGGGAGTATCATGTAGTACGGGTCATCCACCTTCCACGAGTAGGTTCCCTCCTCATCTCTCACATACACCCAAGCCTTATCCTTCATCCATTGAAGGTCAAAATGAACCACCTCTCTCGACATTGGCCCATCCTCCTCTCCTGGTACATAGTCGAGCATGCTTTTGGCCAAACGGGTTACAAGGGCCCCACAATCCAAGGAACATTTATCGGTCCCGGTCATCCTCTCCAAGGCAAGACACACCATGGAAATGGCGTTGAAACGGAAGTTCCTCTCATGGCAAGGGTTAAGGTAAGAGCTCAAAAGTATTATCTCGGTGGAGTTGAGCTTGCTCGAGTCTTTCCTCCCATAGAGGAGGTTGGTCAAGGATCGCACAAATATCTTGATGACGGGGTGCTCAAGGTCACTTGTTTTCATGTTGCTCACCGAAACGTTGGTCTTGGTGGTGTAGGAGGGGTAGTATTTTGTGGCTTTTAAACCCTTGGGTATCCCATCGAGGTAGTTGGCATTTCTCACACTCACTCCTAGGTGGGCGGCAAGGTTGTCACACGATACGGCGAAAGGTGTGCTACGGAGCCTAAAACTCACGGTGTGGTTCCGGGCATTTTAAGCAAAGGAGCTCAAGAACTCAAGGGTAAGGTTTCGGTAGCTCACCTCCTCCAAATTATATAGCCCCTCTAGCCCAAGCCCCGTGAATATGGCATGGACCTCCTCCTCTATCCCCAAGGATTGAAGGGTATCCGGAGACATGCACTTAGTGGCGGCCATCCCCATGCTCTCGAGTTTAAGGAACTTTTTCTTGTGTTCTTCACTACCAAAGGCAATGGACGGGTAATCCGGTAGGGTAATGGCGGGTGGTGCCTTCGGTTCGTCTTGTGGTGGTTGGCGGTTGCCCCTTCCTCGGCCGGTTATAGTAGTCCTTGGCATGCTACATAATAAGAGACATCATAGAGCGGGGAGAGTAAGGATTAACGGTTATCAAATGAGAAATGAAATTATCGAATTTCAAAACACTTTGTACGACCTAAGGAAGGTATAATACTTTTATAACTGACATAAAATTCTCTTGACTGACTTTTATTTAAAACAAAAGGATTATCAAGACTCTTGTTTAAATAGGTAGAAAATCATAATAATAATAATAATAATAATAATAATAATGATTTCACTTCCGTTCTTTTGATAATTCAAGCAACAAAATAAATAATATAGGCAAAGCAAAATAAATAAAATAAACTCCGGGTGTGCTTATTGAGTATGACATTCCTTGTGGTTGACATAGAAGAAACATAAGTTTTTGGTGACTCAAAGTGAACCAATTATGTGCCCTCCCAACGATTTAAGAGAAAAGTCTCAAAAATTCTAGGCCTCCACTAATTATCGTTATCAAATATTAGGATAACAATAAGGAGTAGAGTTGATATTTGGCAATTGACAAATTTGTATATACATTAATAATTAAGAAAGTTTTGGAGGTGCACCAAGGATGTTTGATTAAGATATTTTTTTTCTTTAAATAAGGCACAACTTAACCCAAGTTTGACAAAATTTTAGGGTGGTTTTACAAGGCTACCGGTTTTCTTTTGTTCTCCGGAAATTTGTTACAAATTTTCCATCATCCAAAATTTATAGACGGTAAATAATCTTTAAAAATCAAAATATGTAAGACAACCATACTTGCTCAAGTCTTTCTAGGACCACAAATAACATTATGGAGTTGTCTTAAGCTTTAAAAGTCATTTGTAAGGCTCCAAAAATACAACATTTTAAGACAAGAATTCGTTTTTGAGGCCATTACTAACTTCCTATATGGAAAAGACGGTCTCAAAACACATAAAAATCACATTTAGTTCATAAAAATCGAAATTTCGGCATGACCGGTTCGTAAATCCGAAAATCCAACGGGTTTTTAAGATGAAAATTTTTCACATTTAAGACAAGATCTATAACTAACAACAAAAGTTAAACCTCTAGGGTGCATCAACACCCAACAACAACCACAAGAAATCCCATATAAACTCGTCTTAAAACACATTTCGAATTTCTCTTCCTTAAGCAAAATTTGACATTAAAATTGAAAAATTTTGACAATAAAAGAGTACACAAGGCTAGCTACCACCATGAATTAAACAAAATGTCAAAGAAATCAACAAATTTATGCTCAAATTCAACTAGATCTAGAAATTGAAAACGAGAAAATAAGTGGGAAAAATGTCACTTACATTGCTAAATAGGATGAGTTTTGAAGACAAAAATGACAAATAAACCTTGACCCAAGCTACAAACTAGCAACAATGGAGTTTGAGAATGAATTTTATAGGATTTTTGAAGTGAAGATGGTAGGTGAAAGAAGGAAGAATGAAGAAATGAAGTTGGTGTGGAGTAATTATTCACCCACCCGTGTAAACCTCACTCGGTCCAGCGGCACTCGGTCGAGTGTCGGTTCACTCGGTCGAGTGAATTCCACTCGGTCGAGTGGTTATTTCACTCGGTCGAGTGTTCCAATTTCCAGACTTTTCCAACTTTCTGGAACCCGGTTCACTCGGTTGAGTGAGGCACTTACTCGGTAGAGTGCCTTCTTACTCGGTCGAGTGTCTACCTTTACTCGGTCGAGTAGCCGCTGTAACTCATTCGATTTCGCACGAATTCGATTTTAGTACTCCTGCAATTCAAAGAAGTGTTCGGGAGTTCACCGGTTCTAGGTGAGACGTCCCGCGTTAGTTCGTGAAATCCTCAAGCCTTCGGCTCGTGTAAATTAACCGAGGCTTGCACATAGCGGAAACCAACCCCTTTTCTAGCACCTACCGTTCAATCACAACACGTTCTACGTGTGATCGCGACTTTCAACCTCTTGGTTAGCATCGAACACCCATTACTTAGGTAATCATATCAAGCAAAGCTATCACATTAGCACTACAAACAAACATACGGTTATACATGCATACATCATTCACATAGCGCTCCCCCATGATTTACTTACACCCGCGTGGTGATCAACCGGTGTGATAGGTACTAGCCTTGACGTGAGGACACCCACTCACCCAAAACCGTACTCCCATCACACACAAGTTGAGTTCATTTTATTAGACGCTCCTAGGTTCATTTGGTTCATTGGTTTAGGTTCCAAAATCGTCGCTCTGATACCACTTTGTAACACCCCGTCTATCCGGCCAAGATATTCGGGGCGCTACCATCTCGGTTTCCCGAGGTAGTGTTTCAAAACTCGGATAAAAGAATGCTTTATTATAAATATAAAGGTTTAGTGATTACATAAACGTAAACAAATGAAATACAACTCATTACTACTATGCAACTAAACTACCACGTGTATCTCGTGACTTCCAACTCGTCCCGCATCCCACGTGCTATCCATATAACCTGTATACAATCTGCTCCCCATATGATTAAGAACGTCATATGGATCAACGCAGGCCACCCCAAAAGAGACGGGTGACGGACACACAACAATAAACGTCAGTCTCAATGATAAGGACACATATAAAAGATATGAAGTATGTAAAGTGCAAGCAACAAGACAACAACGAATACGATCCTCATCTCCATCATGTAACCCGACACCGGGACACGCCCAGACGTGCCTAATCTCATAAGGTACTCCGAACACGTCGGTGGTACCGGGGCCAAGAGCGACTCGGGTCCCCTGCCGGACGTCATGTCTCAACCACATGAGCCCCTCCATCCTCAAGCCATCAATGTGCATATCCCCTTTGGAGTGAGAAGCTCCAAAAGGCGACTCAAGCGGAAGACGGTCTCCCAACCGCCTTCCGTCTCCTCAACAACCACATTACCATCATCAACCCTTCAATATATATTCAAAATGACTAACAATGGATTGTAATGCATCATAATTACCACAATCATCTCATGATGGCATAATTAGTGACTAAACATGTTATAATGCAATTAATCTAATTATGTGAGGCTAATTACATAATTAACTACTAAACATGCTATAACCCAAATATTGAAACCGAGTAGGATTAACCTACCTTTTCGTATTCTTCACAAGCTATCCATATATGACCCGATTCCGTCTCATACAAATCGTCTCATCCTAACATATAGATATAAAACCTATCACAATACATCCCATCTTACATAATAATGTAAACCCTTACTAAAATCCCTTAATTACTCATATTACCATCACTAATTACTAATTAAACCATTACTAACAAAACCCCAAAAGATAAAGGTGAACTAAGGTAAGGAGAAGGTGGAACATCACTTATAAAGGGTAGATCGGAACTAGGAAGGACGCCTTTCCATCGAATCTAGCTTGAACCATGGTGGAGGATGATTAGGGGAGCCTTAGAGAGAAAGGGGAAGAGTTTAGAGAGATAAGAGGTTCGGTGTAAAAATGGTGGATTTCATTTGGATAAGGAGAAAAGTCCCGAAATAAGGTTTCACGGGTGAAGACAGCTGTCACTCGATCGAGTGAACTAGTCACTCGGTCGAGTGAACGGCACTCGGTTGAGTGGAACTGCCACTCGGTCGAGTGGAACGTACTCGGTCCGCTAAACAATTCACTCGGTCGACTGCAAAAGCGATAGGTCTCGAATGGGTTTCTACTCGGTCCACACGACCGAGTACTAGGTCGAGTAAACCCGGAAACTCGGGTTGTTACACCTTTGGTCTAGGACCGCGGGTGCCTCAAACAAAGGAGGGCAAATAAAATTGGCCGGAAAGGCCGTCTGAACGGGGGTAGGGGTAGGTGTAGGAGTGGGCGTATGAGTCACGGTAACAGACGTGGGAAGCACAGTTGATACGTGCATTTCATATAGACTTTTATAGTCCCTTTTGGCACGTATTTCTGCACTTATAAGTGGTTTTATATCGCTTTATGCCCCGAATAGACTACTTTGCGTTTGTATTACTATCTTGCAGGTATAAGCGGGAAAGTAGCCAAAACCAAGCGTTTCTGGCCTAAAAGATGCATTTCAAGAGATGGACACACAAAAGAGGATACTCAAGCTATGGAACCCGTCGTCGACCAAACGAAGACCTTAGTCGACGAGGACCAAGTAGACTGGAAGAGCAGAAAGCCTCGATCGAGCTCTCCTGTGCTCGATTGAGAGGACTCGTGAAGAAGGAGGTCTCGATCGAACTGTCCTGTGTTCGATCGAGGAAGCTACAAGGAGAAGGCCTCGAACGAGAAGCCTCACTCTTCGTTCGAGCAGACTGCTGAAGATACTGCCTCGATCGAGAACCTTAAGTGCTCGATCGAGAGATTATTAGGGTTAGCTACGATTAGGAAAGTCCGTATTGTAATAAAAGACGTACATGCTTTACTATAAAA
>JAGPOY010002477.1:0-14214 GCA_018983105.1 Silene uniflora | reverse complement strand
ATTAAGTGACTTGAAGTCCAAAAGAACAGGGCCTAAGAGAATAACAATTCTCTTAGTTTTTTCCCTCCAAAAGGCATCTAACTATATAAGGTAGTAAATAAAATTTTATTTCATTCCATTATTATCTTTTCAAAAAAATATATATCTTATAATTAAATTCTTCTTTTAATTAAATTCTAAATTATGATTTTTGTTCCTTAAAATAAAATATCATTGTTATTAAGTTATAAACTATAAGTGCTAAATTTTTCAGTAATGCAATAACTATTCCCTAACTATTATCGTAGAGAATAACTCGACATATATTCCTACTTACTATTAAATTCGTGACAAAAAACAAATTAATTAAAAAAAATCACAACTAAACTTTATTTTCTTTGATTAGTTTTATATTTCAATTTTTTTGTTTCATATCAAGATAAAAATTAAGTGAAATATTAAATATCAACGTCGTGCAAATTTTAAAAATACAAATCCCCCTTCTACTAAAATGATAAGAGTTCTCTAAAATTTTTCCACCCAAGTAAAATACTCTATGATTGGTCCTCACTCATGTTCTATGATTGGTCTCCACTCCTCACATTATATCATATTAATTTTATATCATAAATAGGAGATATTACTACTAATTTTTAATTTGTGGACACACATTAATGAGTTATTTTTTATTTTGTTATACATCCCAAAATATATTGCACAAATTTTTTTTCATAATTCTAATTTTCCGTCTTTTGATACAAAGGTACTGCAAGTTGACTATTTTTTTTTTTTTTTTTGCAAATTCTCTAATTTTATTGTATAATTAAGTCATTACTTGAAATTATTCTTTTGGTAATGTACATATAATAATATATTAATTTTAATAACTAAGTAATTTATGTAATTAATTTAAGTTAAAACGTCAATCTTATATCATGTGGAAACTATCAAATATTCTCTCTTATTATATCGATTAGCATGTTACCAAGATATAATATTTAACGTCTTTTTACAATATGATCTAAAAAGCCGCGCATTTGCGCGGGATCTGATGTAACACTTTCATATATATCTTTATAACTTCTTCTTGTGATGTTTTGTTACCGTTTTCGTGTCATTTATATCTCTTTTATGCCTATTTTGTGAACATTCGATGCTACCGCTATTTTATGATTTAAATGCAGATTTGATGCATTATGAGGAGCGCTTGAGCGGACATTGGCATTGTAGCTATGGCATGGTGGAATACACGAAGCAAGGCACGAAGAACGAGACAATTTGGAGTAGGACTTGGGCAGATTTGACGAACGAAGTCTGCTGAAGTGCAAGGTTCCTCGATCGAGTCTTCCTGGGCTCGATCGAGTGCATGCTCGATCGAGTAACATTAGGCTCGGTCGAGTATCCTTTTTTTGGCGAGCAGAATATTTATTTCCTAAAAACACTCGGTTTTAATTGTATAAGTATCAAGCTCGTAAAACACTTTTAGGTTACGTTTTATTCATTTTTCTAGATCTGATAACTCAAGTATTTTGGTAGCTACAACTTTATTGCTTACGGATTATTTACGGTATTCAATCATTCTTCATTTATTAATCTAAAACAATTTTAATTTCAATTGCTCTTATCTTGTTCATCATGTTTACTTCTATTATTATTGTTATTGCTTTAATTACTAGTATGAGTAGCTAAATCCTTTTCTAGGGAGAAGGGGATATAGGTTAGTTAGAAGGGGATTAATGAATTGACCATTAGTTATATCATATGAATTGTTGTTTGATTATCGTTATTATTCTAATTGATTGATTTAGGCCTGAATCTCTTAATTAGTGTTGCATAAATCGAGACTTTCACCGATAGGGTTATGACCGATATAGGCTACGATATTTGAATAGGGATAAATTAATGATAGCGATTGCATGTTAATTTAGATCTAAAGACCATAATAGAATTGATTAATCTTATGTTCTTGAACAATTCGATAAAACCTAATATTGTTGATGAGTTTACATCCCCGGATAATTGACCTAGTGAACCTAATTCCTAGACTCTTTAATCTTATTGATAACAGTATTATTTATTTCTCATTGCTCGTAGTTGTTAGCATAATCACTCAAAAACCCCCAATTGGTTACTATTGAGACGAACTCGACTTAGCAAATAAACTATTACACCGCCTCCCTGTGGATTCGATACCTTACTTGCCACTGACTATTAGTTAGTAGTGAACTAGGTTTACTTTGATTTAGGGGACACGACTTTACCCGTATCAGGATCTACACATATTTCAATTAAGAGCATTAGACATTTAAATCCAAAATGATTTTGGATCGGCTGAAATGATTCGGTAATTTTAAATTTATTTATTCGTAAGGCAAAATCCAACATTAAATAAAAAATTTGTAATATTATCGTATTTGATTTACGCTAAGTTGTCCTCGGAAATATTTTTTTACCAATTTGTCACCTAACATCCACTTTTTTTTTACCAATTTGTCACTTTGTTTACTTTTTTTATCAATTTGGCACTTAACCTCTACTTTTTTTTACCAATTTGGTCATTTGGCCCCAGTTATCCCTAGCCAAATCTTGGAGATATATACCTGGTAGAATTAATTAAAATTTGAAAACTCAGTTAAAAATATCTAAATTAATAGTTAATTAAACATTAGATATGAGTAACATGAATCAAAACCAAAACTCAATTTAATTCAAAGCAAATTAGAATTGAACCAAATTTAATATAATCGAATGATATCGGAACCTTAATACATTTGACCTGATAATATTCAAACCGATTTAACTTAATTAAAATATATATTTTCTCATAAAAATATTTCTGCATTAGGCAGTTTTCTTCGTTGATTCTTTATTATAGAACTTCAAATTATTACAAACAAATTAAAAAGTATAACGAACATTAAGCTATTTTTTTTTTTTTGCACTCAGTTCAAGTAGAAAATATGACTCCCAACTCATTTGAAGTGATATTGACTTGACTCGATCAGTACCGTATTCGAAATAGCACAACCCTGCATGCTAGGTCTATGTAGGGGCTATGAGACCGCCGCCCTTAAATGACAAATAAATTCATTTTTTTTTTCTAAATATCGAAATCTTTTACGTAGATATATGGCAATTAACCGGTTGTAAAGCTTTCAATCTACTTCCTCTGTCCCGGACAATTATTTGCCTATTTGATTTTTGGGCATCTCAATCAATTGTTTGCCTCTCGGTTTTACGAATGCTTTTGATAGGCAATTAGATTCTCCATACTCAACTTAATCCACTTGTCATCTATTAATTAATTCCAGATATCTTTCTTTGATTTTTGCGTGTCAAAATCAAATGCAAATAAATGACCGAAATAAAAAGGAGTATGTTTTAATCCTTGTAACTTGAAATCCTAGTTCTACTATTTGTATGAAAAATTGATAATGTCCACAATGATCTAGTGTGGGTTGGCATTTTAGGCTTTTAGCAAACTTACCCACGTTTGGGACCAAGACATTAGCTTAGTAGCTTACTGCTTATGGATATAGATAGAAAGTAGAGAGTTGAGGTGGGAATATCAAACATTGTTTTACAGCAAGTTTTGCATATTGCATTTACATTATTGGTTGTATTAATTATTAAAAATGAAAGAACAAAGACCAATTATTACACGTAAAGTAAGCATCACCGAATGTCCAGTACACAAAATCATCACGGTTTCAACATCTTGTTGCTTTTTTACTAGGAAAAAGCATCTGAACTCATCTCAAAATTATTGATTTTCAAGACTTGATAAAAATATGTTGAATTAACAATATTCGAAAATTCTTATGAAATGCACTGGTTTAAAACTCGGGATTTGGAAGTAAACGAAGAGGGGGGAAATGAAGACGAAATCCCATTTCTGGATATTGTCGGAAGCCATTCCGAGCCACATGCCCAATTTAAATCCTAAAGATTCCGAGATGGAGTCGTATGTTTATTTATCGTCAAGTGCCCCCTCATGCCCTCCAACTTTTGTTTCCAAACAAGCCCGAAAGGCCAAATGTATGCCTGACTAGTAGTGCAGCTGAACCTAACATTTGGTAGAAGATTAGGTACACTTCCCTTTTCAAACATGCCCAAATTGAAGAGACGTATACCATCAACATATAGCACCAAAATATTTAATAAAACACAAGACTTCTTATTGCTTCATAAATGTCGTTAACAACTAAGAGTTCAACAATGGCTTCAAAAGCCTAACAATGTAAAATAACAGGAATACATGGAAATCGGGAAATATAGGAAGGATTAACTTAGCATGAAACTAAATTTAGATTAAACACTAAAAATGCGAGAATCTCAGTCTTCAAAGGGTTTGTTAATCTCTGGCATGATGGATCTATTGCCTTTGTTGAGTCAGCTGGCTGTCGCCATGCCAAGCCCAAACGATGTCGCTTATTGCAGGTTGAATGTCATGTTTTAAGACCTTCTGATAGTCGAAAGTGTCACCATTGGACTTCTTTATTTCCACGAGGTGGATTGATGGGGCGAATTCGAATATTTCCACGTCAATTCCGACTTCTTCCTTTCTAGCTCCTCCTGAACCGGCTAACTTCATGAATCCTGCGTCTTTCTTTGCCACTTTTAGATTCAAGTTAGTAGCAACTTCCTCGAGTTTCGACACTATGGTTGAGGCTGGTTGAAGTGACGTAAACCTGATCTCTTCTTTTTTGTCATCCCCGATAAATAAACCAGACAAGTCTAGCCCTGATGACAGGGAAATGATGTCAAATGCATTCAGGTTTGATGGTTTCTGCAGTTCAGGCTTTTTAGCGAATGGCCTGACCTCCACTTGAGGGGTTTCTTTGATATCCATCTTAGAACTCATGGGTCGGGTTCCCAACCCTTTCTTAAACCACGAGTTTTCCATTATCTTGCTAATGGGTATCCTTGTATTCGGGTTTGGATCAAGTATTTTCAGCAATAGTCTCCGCATATCAGATGGAAACCAATTAGGGCATCGGTAGTCAGCCCGAGTGATCTTCTTGTACATTTCCATCAAATTCGCCTCTTGGAAGGGGAGATGACCAGCCATAAGAACATACAAGATAACACCACAAGACCATATGTCGGCTTTTGCACCGTCATAGCCTTTTCTGTTGATCACCTCCGGTGCCACGTAAGCAGGGGTCCCACACATTGTGTGCAGCATCCCATCTAGCCGTTTTGATTCTGAAAGAGCACTCAAGCCGAAATCAGACACCTTCAAACCTCCGTCCTCATCTATCAACAAGTTTTCCAGCTTCAAATCCCGGTGATAAACACCTCTATTGTGGCAGCAATCCACAGCACTGATCAACTGCTGGAAAATCCACCTCGCAATATCCTCCTTAAGACGGCCTTTGGCAACCTTGTTGAAGAGCTCGCCACCTTTGGCGTATTCCAAAACTATGTAAATCTTGCTCTTGGTAGCCATGACCTCAAATAGCTGCAATACATTGAGGTGCTTAACCAACTTCATGACGGATATCTCTCGCTTGATCTGCTCATTTAGCCCCGCCTTCAAAGATTTCTCTTTGTCGATAACCTTAATGGCCACACTTTGACCACTCTTGACATCCCTAGCATAGTAGACTTTCGCAAAGTTACCCTGCCCCAATAATCGTCCCAACTCGTACCTCTCCATCAATATAGTTCCCTTCTTTTCCATAGCTAATTAAGAATTTTGTACCCTAAATAAAATAAAATAATGTGTTGCTTCACAAGGACAGACAAGTAGCTGTTGAACAAGTCAACCGTCGTCCACAGGCTCGTGTTTTAGCACGACAAACCTACAACTGCTTGTAGATCGGGGGTACACTTGCGCAGATAGCAGAGCTCTGCTACAAGTGGCATGTCCGACCTCATCTAGGTCCAACAACGAATCTTTGATAAAAAAGAAGGTTAAACACTTTTCACAAGATAAATTTCCCGCATGAACACACATCTTTCTGCATTCCCTGATTATCTCTCTTTCCCAATATATACAAGGTTCTTCTCAACCTTCAGAAGAATCGGTGTAGGAATCCCTGAAATAATACGCGGCTTTATGTTACTAATATTCTTCCAAAATCAATGAATAAAAAAAAATACTAGTAGTTAAGCATCCAACAATTGATTCTAAAACTCAACAACGCAACAAAAAAGCGGAGATAAAGTAAGATCAGCCGATTACATGGACTGGTTGTATGATGAACTTATAGTGAGACGGTCTAATATGACAACTTGTGACCATAAAAACGAATCTTAGTGAGATGCAAACACAATGAAACAAGGTGTTTTTGTACAAATAAACTAAATCAATCGGAACTTAACCATCACATATAGATTTTCAACTTTGATATATATAAATAAGGTTTTTTTAATTAGAATTGAGATCCAACATAATATCTAGTACCCACCTTAACCTTAACCTTAACCTTAAAGGAGTAGTGTTAACCTAATACGCAACCGAAAATGATTTGTTTATAATAAGCTTTATTTATTTTATTTATTTTTGAATAATTGGTAAGGAAACATCCAGTTTTGTGGAACACAAAGATAACAAAAACACTTTAAAAAATATCTGTAAAGTAACTTGTTTCCACCCCAATATTTATACGGATCCATTAGTGGTGGTGATAAATCATGATGAATATTCTGTACAAAATTTAATCAAATACGAATTCAAATTCCATCATTTTTAAATAAACTCTAAAATCACTAAAAAGTCATTCTAGGTATATTTCTCATATAATTTTTTTTTTCTGCACAACGGACATTTAATAACACCTGACTCCATAAAGAATCAATCTATATAGGAAGAAACCGTACTAAATTTATAAAAAATAAAAAAATCATCGGCCTCAATCATTTGTTTACGTTTAATAACAAACAGCCTTGAGTCACTCATGTTGTATCAGATAAAAACATATAGAAATAAACTTGGAAATGAATGAAATAAGATAAATGGAATTAAAAAGAGAAAATACCAATTGAAAGGAGATAGCAAGAGCAGCAGCAGGTAGAGAGTATAGATCTGAAGTAAGAGAGGTGTGCGTATGTATGTATTTATATACTGTATAATTTATTTTATTATATTGCGATACAATCAATCAAGAGTAAAAACTTGTGGAAATTATTGAGAGAGAAGAAAGGAAAGAGGGAAGAATGTGGGTTTAAATGAGAGTTGGTGGTGTTAAAACAACACAACACAAAGAGCGTTATGTTTATATGCGGACTGATCCGCCGAACAAGGACAAATTGCTAACCATATACTATCACACAGACTTGCCCACCTCATCTATCTACCACATAATTTTATTATTTTTATTTATTTTTTTATTAAAAATAAATTAATATAATATCATTTGATTTAATATTCAAAGCCTCAAAGGTCTTGTGTTTGCTGTTTTTTTATGTTGTTTTGCTTCTAAACCATTCGACATTTCAATTTAAAGACTTCTACTTGTTGGCTATGTTTCATTGGTTTAAAATTAATAACTCCTTTATTTTTTTTACATTCGTTGTATTTACAACGGAGGTATAAATCCATCCCAACTAACACCTTTTTTCGGGGTGATAGGGGGATACAAGTCTTCGTTATATTTTACAACGGTTATAAGCAAGACTAACTGTTAATCACAAATTCCGTGTTTAGGCTCTTTTTCCTTTCAATTTAAATTTAGTTCAAATTATTTCAGTTTAGTTAAAGCACATGTTTTAAAATGATAATCCTAGTAAAACAGTTAATATAAAATTTATAAAATACAAAGTAACTGTTTTCAGTATTAAAGCTTTTTTCAGAAGGTTTTTGATTCAATGAGTGTACATGTGTAGTTTATAATAAGAGCATCTCCAATGGTTTATCATAAGGACTTGCTTGCAAATAAAAAAGTTTTCAAGCTACTTGCTTGACCATTGGAGCACTCAACATGGACTAGCTTAAATTGAGCTAGTAGCTCCATGAAGCTAGTAGCTCAAATGGACCAACAAAGAAAAGTGTACCAATTAAATTAATGTATGTTGGTTTATCTAAGCAACAACTTACTAGCTTAACCATTGGAAGAGTTTGTAGCTTGAAAGGGTTGTAGCTTAAAAAACTTATGTAGAAAGTTAAGATAGTATGGTTAATAGCTTACTATTGAAGATGCTCTAATACTTGTGAAACTCGTCTTTTATAAACAATGATACTTAAACGATAAAGATTAATTTGGCAACGTTTTAGTCATTATCTCAAATTTTAGTTTGGTGACACGTTACCTTTGGGTCCAATGGATGTGGAACATCTTTGTTCGCCTTTGGCGTAATTACGTCAAATAAAATGCAATAAAATTACAAATCAAAATCTGTACCAATTGGGTAACAGATATTTCATAATAGTAACATATCTGATGTTCTAAATTTATAAAAGACACTTTACTACTAGTCTATAATACATGTGTTTATTTGGAACACAAGTTTAGAATGATTCATAAGTGACGCATAATTGGTGCAATTATGTTAATCCATCCGAGAGACTCAAGTCCTGCACGCTACGTTAATGCAAATCAATTCACCACAAATCTAACACGTGCCTTATTATTAACCCGTACAATTCACCTTATAACGAGTTAACAATTTTACTACAAATCATTACCATAACAATTACAACAAATCATTACCATTAGTAAGGATTACTCGTTTAAGTCTCCTGGCTTGATCGAGTTATACTCAGTCAATCTGCTTTCTTCAGCTTGTCCTAAGACTACGTTTATAAGGTAGGGTTAGCAAGGGCCAAGTCTTGAATAAGGACAAAAAAATTAAAAAAATTAAAAGTAAACTAAACTAAAATTCAGGAACATGCAAGCGTTCCAACCGTTCCAACTTTGTGAAATTTGGACCTACCAAACATGATATAGGAACACAATGTAGAACACATTGCACAGAGCCAAACAAGAGAACATCAATTGCATCGCCAATGAAAGAAGCACACCTGTAAAGATAAAGAGGTTTGTTTTATTTTTCCCAGACTTTGGGTTTTGGTTTTTGTAAAAACGATTTTTGTAGGTTACATATTAGTATTAAAAAGTAAAAATTGTACTAATATTAATAATTTTTCATGCTTTATAAATAGAGACTATGTTTATGTACTTTAAACTTGTTTTTTTTTTTTTTATATATTTATATACTGTAAATACATTTATAAATATTATAAAAATAAAATTATGATGTAAAGATGTAATAAAAATATATGATGTTAAAAAAATCAGGAACTGGGTCTAGGTAGGGCTTGATAAAATAACAAAATGAGAAACTAGGTCTTAAAGGTAGGTTAAGAGTTACATATTAATATTTTAATGTAGAAACTAGGTCTAAGTAGGGCAGCAGGAACGACTGATAAACATGGTCTAACTCGATTTTTCTGCTCTTTTTTTCTTGCCTCCTTGCATATATGCAATACATACATTTAAACTCCAAAGTAGTTCATCACCCTTTTTACTGACTAAGATACAATTACTTCATAGGCTAAGATACAATTACTTCTTAGTAACCTCATAGGCTAAGATACAATTACATCATACACTTGGTATCGTGATTGTACATCTCTAAAAATCTCTCTCTAAAAAACCCTAGCCGTCATCAATCAAATCTGGGCTTCTATCGACAATTTATCAGATCCGTTTGTCCGTCTCTATTTTCGGAGTTTTTTCAGTCCTTGTCTTTCAATGTTTTAGTTCTATTAGTAATATAGATAAGAGCGCCTTGATCGTTCCTCGTATAATAAAGATGCGGAAGACTGGTTTCGTAATGGATCGTTATATGGTATTACATATGTTGTCGGTTTGTTGGTTACACTCAATTTGGTCAGATGAAATCGTTTCTCGTTAAGGCTCAAGATTCTATGATCCTCTTGTGAAAAGCTGTTTGCGGCGATATGATAGAGGACGTGCTTTGGAGCAATTCAAGTTTACGGATCTTTCTTTGAACGAGATTTTATTTTATTTGGTTTTAGTCGATTTGTATCCGCTCAAATTTGACACATGTTATAGATATCGTATGACTATTTATTAATGAAATGATCATTTCTTTCAAAAAAAAGAATTACTTCTTACACTTGCTGACTCAGACTCTGACACCCCAAGGCCCTGTTTGTCACTTGTGCAGGACGACCTAGATAGAAGCCCCACAGGAGAGTCAACAAAGGTCAAATTTAAACAAGGAAGAGCTTGTCAGTTAGTTAACTGGTCTGTAGTTAATCGAACACTTATTAGAGTTGAGATTAGTTGATTGTTTTCACACGAAACACAAATAATACTCATTCCATCCCACTTTTATTGTCCTTTTTTTTTCAAAATTTATCCCATTTTTATTGTCTCTTACTAATACAGTACAAAACAAATAGTACACTACAATTATTACCCCTATGTTTTTAACTATCCCTCACTTTTTCAAAATTTTAGTGTCACTCGTGTTCTTAATTAAAGGAATAGTATAGTAATTCTATCATATTTCTAAAATCCTTTCATAAAGGGATAGTGTAGTAATTATTGTTGGGTTTTGGGATAGTTTATGTGAGAAAATGGAGAGAAATATGCTTAAGAGAAGAAAATAGTTTGTGAATTGAAATGTTTTAGTTTGATTGCTATTGATTGATAATAAAATTGATTGAATTGATTTGATTGAATTTGATTTGATTGAATTAACTTGATTACAATGCCTTAGGATTATATGTTATTTATATGTGATAAGCACCCTTTCACATTCTAGAATCTTTTTCATATTCTAAGATGTATCCTATGAATCATCTAGATTCATAGTACATACATTATACATGAATGATCTAGATTACATGAATCATATTGATTCATTGTACATACAAATGCATGAATAATCTAGATTCATGGTATAAACTAAATGCATAAACCTAAATAAATCTAGAAAAGTCTCATTATTTCAACACCCCTCCTTGATACTTTTGGCCATAACTCCAAGCTTGAGTCTTAAAAACTCAAATCTGTTTCTTGGCAGCACTTTTGTAAAGATATCAGCAAGTTGCTAATCGGTAGGACAATAGACAAGCCTGTCTTGTTTCTCTTTCTCTGCATCTCTAATGGCATGAAATTTGATCTTCATATGCTTTGTTTTGCTGTGACAAACTGATTTTTAGCAATAACGATTGTTGATTTGCTATCTACTAGAACCTCTGTTGAATTGTCTTGTGTGTGACCCATATAGGCAAGTATCTTCCTTAGCCAAATAGCCTGATTAACTATAGCGCTTGCTGCCACGTACTCTGCCTCAGCCGTAGATTGAGCCACAACACCTTGTTTTTTAGACATCCATGAGAACATCCTGGAACCAAGTGTGAAGGTATAGCCAGAAGTGCTTTTCATGTCGTCAACTGAACCGGCCCAATCGCTATCAGAATAAGCTGTTAATTTTGGCTCTACACCGGATTCAAACATAACTCCAAAATTTAAAGTTCCCCTTAGATATCTCAGGATTATTTTCCATATTCCGATATGAATGTCACTTGGTTCAGGCATGAACGTAGAAAGTAGACTTGCCGCAAACATCAAATCTGGTCTAGTTGTTGTGAGATACAGCAAACTACCCACAATGCTTCTGTATAGCCTTGCATCTGCCTTCTGGTTGTGCCATCAGATTTGGATATATGCTCATTAATGGCTAGTGGTGTTGCTACTGGTTTGCAATATATGGTGCATCTTGAATTTTTTTTAGAATATCCCAAGCATACTTAGCTTGACAAATAAAGATCCCATCTTGAGATTGGTGAACCTCCATCCCAAGAAAATAGTTCATGAGACCCAAATCTGTCACCTCGAACATCTTCTTCATCTCCTCCTTGAAAGTAACAATCATATTGTTGTTGTTCCCAGTAATGAGGAGATCATCAACATAGAGGGAAACTAAGAGAAATTCATTGTCTCCTCCCTTCTTCACATAAAGTGTATGTTCATTTTTACTTCTCACAAAATAATTAACCTTGCTCAATAAAGTAAGAGTCGATTTTTGTGTACCATGCTCTTAGCGCTTGTTTCAAGCCGTAAAGAGCCTTCTTTAATTTGTACACACATGCTTCTTTTCCCTTGGCAACATAGTCTTCGGGTTGAGGAACACAAATTTCTTCTTCAAGCTCACCGTTGAGGAAAGCCGATTTGACGTCAAGCTGATATATTTTCCAACTCTTATGTGCTGCTAAAGCAATAAGAGTTTTGACGGTGTCAAGTCTTGCTACCGGAGAAAAAGTATCTCCATAATCAACCCCAGCTTCTTGTGCATAGCCTTTGAAAACCAATCTGGCTTTATATTTGTTGATCGTGCCATCAGGATTTAATTTGGTCTTATAAACCCATTTGACGCCGATCACTTTCCTGTCTTGGGGTGGATCAACAAGCTCCCAAGTGTTATTTTTTATGATCATGTCAATCTCATTTTTCATTGCATCCTGCCACTCTTTGGTCTAGGCGGCTTCTTCGTAGTTATTTGGTTCATTAGTTGCAAAACAGCATGATTCACACAACACGGAATCCAAATTAACAATAGGACAATTTTGATAGATCTCATATAGATATTTCTTTCCTCGCGGACTTGTAGCATTCTCATCACTAGAATGAGGGGATGATGGCTCTGAATTGCTATTTTGTGGTGTGGAAGAGGAGGTAGGCGTGTTACCAGCGCTGCGAGTAGTGCTTGGTATACACTCTACTGGCTCTTGAGGAGATGAACCAGAATCGTCAAATATCACACTCTACTGGCTCTTGAGGAGACTAATGATAATTTTCTCAGTATTGATGTTGAAAATTCGGTAGCCCTTTGATTGTGTGCTATAAACAAGAAAAATTCCTTTCTCGGCTTTTTCATCCAACTTAGTCCTCTTTTGAGATGGAACGTGAACATAACAGATAGATCCAAATACTCGAAGATATTTGGCTGTCCGCTTAATACCACTCCAAGCTTCAATTGGAGTTACTCCTTGAACTGCTTTAGTAGGGAGTATGTTTAGCAAATAGACCGAAGTATACAAGGCCTCTGCCTAAAATTTCTTTGGCAAATATTTCTCTGTGAGCATGCAACGAGCCATCTCCAGGACTGTTCTGTTTTTTCTTTCTGAAACTCCGTTTTTCTGAGGAGAGTAACCAACTGTGAGTTGATGCTCAACACCCTCGTCTTCACAGAATTTATCAAACTGGGAGGAAGTATATTCCTTTCCTCTGTCTGATCTGATTCTTTTCATCTTGCACCCTGTTTGTGTTTCCACTAGAGCTTTGAATATTTTGAACACATGGAACACATCTGATTTCTCACGCATCAAATATACCCATGTTATACGAGTATAGTCATCAATGAACAAAATGAAGTACTTATTCTCGCTTAGAGAAGAAGTTCTGTGGGGACCACAGACATCTTTATGGACAAGCTCAAGTTTCTCATTTACTCTCCAGTTGCTTGTGTGAGGAAAAGGCTTGCGATGTTGCTTATCGAGTTGACATGCATCACACAGATTTTGGAGGGGGCAAAGAGGGAATATCACGCACCATGTTCTTGTGGTATAGGAAATTAAGTGCACCAATGTTGAAGTGCCCATATCTCTTGTGCGAAAGCCATGTATCATCACTTTGGACTTTGTTTGCCTGCTCCAAAGGTGTATCTAAGAATAGAGAAAATGCCTTGTTTTGCATTTTAATTTTAGCGATTTCCCATTTTTGCGGATCGTAGATGATGTAATGTTCATCTTTGAAGATTACGGAATAACCATGGAGTATCATTTGAGGTATACTCAACATGTTTTCACTAAGATCGGGTACTAAGAGAACATCTTTGATAAATTTAGTACCTTTCTTAGTTTGGAGCGCAATGGTTCCCTTTCCTTGTGTCTCTAAGACGGCTCTATTTCCCACACGAACATGAGATTTCTTTGAAGTGTCAAGTTCAGTGAATTTTTTTTTATCACGAGACATATGGCTAGTGCAACTGTAACACCCGCGTAGACCAAATGGGCCTTTACCAAGGACTGCCCTTAGCCTACGGGAGTATTACCATCCCGACATAACCGGGGTAGTGAAATATCGAAAGAAATAATACCGTACCTTTATTAATAATCAAACTTTAATTGTCTTACAACATTATCATAATAAAATCAGCGGAATTATTAAAGGTTCAACTGGCTCGGTCGAGCTACTAATGGCTCGACCGAGCTACTATAATTAAACTATAGCTACGTCGACTAGCAGATGC
>JAGPOY010002476.1:0-14764 GCA_018983105.1 Silene uniflora | reverse complement strand
CAATGAACAAAGAGTTACAGGCTTTGGAGGATAATAATACATGGGAATTGACCACTTTGCCCAAAGATAAGACAGCAATTGGTAGTAAGTGGGTATATAAGATAAAGTATAAGCCTGATGGAACTGTTGAGAGGTTTAAAGCAAGGTTGGTGGCTAAGGGTTATACACAAATCCAAGACATTGACTACAAGCATACCTTTTCACCAGTGGCAAAATTCACTACTGTTAGAACATTAATAGCAGTGGCAGCCATTAGGAAATGGCCTTTGCATCAACTAGACATCAACAATGCCTTCTTACATGGCTTTCTTGATGAAGAGGTTTATATGAAACCACCTCAAGGTTATACTGCAGCAAAGCCTAGTCAAGTTTGTAAGCTAAAAAGGTCTTTATATGGCTTAAAACAAGCCTCCAGACAATGGAATCTGGAATTGAGTAATTTTTTGACTGGTTTAGGTTTCATCCAGTCCAAATATGATTACAGTCTTTTCACTAGATTTGACAAGGTTTCTAAGAAATTCCTTGTTGTCTTAGTTTATGTAGATGATGTCTTGGTAACAGGAGATTCTTTGCAAGACATTCAGGAACTCAAAGACAGTCTACATAAAAAGTTCACCATTAAAGATATGGGAGAACTAAGATACTTTCTAGGTTTGGAAGTTTCCAGGAATTCAAGTGGGATTCTTTTAAATCAAAGGAAGTATATATTAGACATTTTGAAAGATGCAAATGTTGAGGACTGCATTCCAGTCCAGTTTCCTATGCAGAAGGGCTTGAAATTGTCTATAGACAAAGGTGACCTACTCCAAGATCCTGAGAAGTATAGGAGACTAGTGGGCAGGTTGCTTTACTTGAACATGACCAGAGCTGATATTTCTTACAGTGTACAACATCTTAGTCAGTTTCTTTCTCAGCCCAGAGAACCTCATTATTTGGCAGCTATTCATGTCCTCGGGTATCTTAAAGGCACCATCAATACAGGCTTGTTTTATTCTGCTAAAGCTCCATTACAGTTACAAGCTTATAGTGATGCAGATTATGCAACTTGTGCATTCAGTTGTAAGTCTTTATCTGGCTACTGTATTTTGTTGGGGAATTCTCTTATATCATGGAAAACGAAGAAACAACCTACAGTTAGTAAGAGCTCCGCTGAGGCAGAATATAGGTCTATGTCTTACACTACAAGTGAATTGGTCTGGGTTGTGAACCTATTACAGGAATTGCAAGTCACAGTACCCTTACCAGTCAGGCTTTACTGTGATAACACTGCAGCAGAGCATATATCCAAAAATCCCGTCTTCCACGAGAGAACTAAGCACCTGAATGTTGACTGCCATTTCGTTCGTGACAAGCAACAGGAAGGTTTTTTGGCGACTACACATGTCAGCAGTACTTCACAGTTAGCAGACATAATGACTAAGGCTCTTGGAGCATATGATCATCACAGGCTTTCTGTCAAGCTTGGTCTACGCTTCAAAGACTGTCCAGCTTGAAGGGGGGGTATGAGAATATATAACGAACTTAGTTAGTTAGTTAATAACTAAGTTAGTTACAAAGTTGTTACACTAGAGTTAGTTATAAGGTTGTTAGAAATCAACCGACTCAATTCCAACTCAACTGCTATATAAGGAAACTCTTGTATTCATACAATTTACGATATTCATATCAATACAATTCCATCTTTTACATATTTTCAATGTTTACTTTCCTTAGTATTTCATAATTTGCTCTATGACTGTCTTTAGATTTTTAAGGGTTTGGTTGTTAACGGAAACTTCTTGCCGGAAGAGTGCCTCGATTGTTGGAGTTTGATGAACAAGGTGGTTATGGGTGGATGGTGGCGGTTGTGATTTTGGTGATGCGGTGACGACAAGGTTAGGATGGGTCATGGGTGGATTTGTATGAAGAAGGAAAGGGAGTGACTTGCTAAATAGGTAGCTGGTAACACGAGTGTAATACGAGAAGAGGAGGGTAATTGTTCGGTTTATTGTGAGTTAAATTGAAGGTCAGAGTATTTTGAGAAGAAGGTCAATAGTTCGGAGTATTCGTATTAAATAACCCATCAAATTATATGTGAAACATGCAAACATAACTCTATAATAAAAAAAAGTACATACTAATCTATTAAATTTTTTTACCCAATAAGATGGTCTCATTTCAAACAAATGTGATCACATATTTTTTTCATAAAAAATAAAAGTGAATAAAAAATTGGAAGATAATACAAATTGATACGAAGTACAAAGTATCAAATATCCAATGTTGTTAATTAAAGATTTGGACATAATACAAAATACTTACTATTGTTAACTAAAAATCTTGACATAGACCCAAAAAATATTAACAACCTTCAATTTGTTATTTTGTTGCCACTCCTTTCATCCTCATTTAAGAAACCCACAAAAAACTAGGGAAGTAGAAGAAAATAAATTAGAATTAACTAAATTCGGGAAAGAAAAATTACGGGAGTAGATGAATTATTTTGAATTTTGGAGAGAAAAACCTTGGAAATGAGAAGATGGAAGATTTTTTTATGTTTGTGAATAAAGCATTTGGTTCAAATTTGTGATGTTTCTAAAAGCATCTCGTTCAAATTTACTGGGGAATGCATTTGTTTTTCAATTTTTTATTACCTGATGTCACTTCATTTCTATATCTTGTCACTTTCAAGTACCAGCCTACTCACATTTTTTCTGCCTACACTAGTCTATGCCTATACGGGTCAGTTTAACCATATTCATACAATATGGTATCGATTCGCCCCGTCTTAACCTTAAGACGGATACCATCCGTCTTAAGTAAGACTTATTGAATATATAAATGGCTCAATTTAACCTGAATATATTATGACGCGTATAAATCTTTTTTCCCTTTTAGTTTTAAATGTGGACCCGCCCTGAATGTGTAGTACTCCGTATTTGCTAAAATTTGGAGGAAAGCTTTTTCTCCCTTTATATCATTACCAGCTCCAAAGTCGAAACTAAAGCATGATAGTGAAAGACAATTTGCAGCATAGCCTATCCAGTTATCATAGTTGTAAAACCATGGTGTTATAAGCGACCAAGACTGTCTTGCAGCACTGCATCCGAGGGAGCTCGCTAGTCGCTACAGTTACGACAAGGCTTCAGGGATTAAGTTGCGACAACCATATCTGAGATTAGAGTCAAAACATCTACTCTGTATTCGATACTCCACCATGCATAAAAAAGATCTACATCTCACTTCATGTTTTACATCCAAGCACCCGTACAACTTCCTCTACTAGGAGAAAATGCTTTAGTCTATGGAAAAGAGACTTGCAAAACAAATTTGAATATATGTACGCAGAATATCGAAGGCCTTTAGCCGGTACATTCACAACTCAGAGTTTATGATTTGTTAGGCTTCATGACGGAACTGAGGTATCTAAGTCAGCAAGAAAAGCTACATTGTTGCATCGGCAGCAACACCTGGAGACCATTCAGAACAGTTATCCATCCTGCAAAACACAACATACATATGAATGAATCCTAGTTTAGAGGCATACTACAGTAAAAAATACGCATTAAGCGCCAAAAGTAAACTTTCAGCTGCCTGAGAACTAGATTTTGTACAAAACTCCACATACATATGAAGCGCAACAGAAAGATCAATAAAATTTATTACCGCTAATTCAGACAGAGAAGGCAAAAAGAGAAGGGCCACAACTGAATAACAGTTTCAGGTAGACAGTAAAACAATGTAAAATATACAGAGTAATAATTTAAAAGCACAACCGACCAAAGTCAGCTAGTAATTTCTAAAACAAGACTACTTCCTAATATAAGCCCGTCAATTGTGAAACAAATAATATTCCAGAAACTAAAAGAGAAGAGCCACAACTCGCCCTCCTTCCATTTCCATTTCCACTCTCTTAAGAACACCACAACAGCATCGGAATTTATTTGAGATTTTAATTTCTTTAAAATGCTAAACTAAATCCATATGTTAGCAAGAATCGAGAAATAACTCCACCAAAACCCTAGGATTAACCTCTCCCCAATACATGAAATGGCCTACGGAATTATTTCAGGTGTCACGCCACTAAAAAGATGCCCAAGCCGTGAGTTAACAGATATGCAGATTCACTCGACCCAGCGAGTCACGAATCTGTTCCAAGGATATTCCTTCACGGCATATAAAAAAACAATTAGGTAACCTTGCCAAGGTCTAACTCTTTTCCAGTAAAGGGTAAAATTGATGGGATGACCGGTTGCTATTTGATGGTGAACTGAATATGAGGGGTTGTCATCTAGAGACGAGGAAGGATTGGAGGATAAAGTCTCATTCAAAAGAGAGAAAGAGAAAGAGAAAAAGGAAAAGGAAAAGATGGCGCAAGGAGATGATATAGTACATTGCAGATGAAGATGGTAATACTTTGTTGCATATATGTCGGACGTTAGCAGGAACTGAAGGGCTAGAAAGGAGAATGAAAGATATGAAACCAGAGAGAGCAGAGGCAGGCTGAAAGACAGATGAAGGTGGGAGGGGATTTATAAATGGGTAATCAAATGGGCTACATACTGAGTTTTATACTACTCAGAAAATTTACCAAATCTTTTGGAAATCAAACGACCCAAATATAGGATGGTCAAAGTAACACGGTGCTAGAATGAGCAAAATATTCAGTTGCTTTTACTTCTCGCAATGTGCAAACGTGTGGGAAACACTAGAAAACTTGCATACACATTTTTTCCTGATTTCTAAAATATACTGCACTACTATTTCACACTTCTAAAAATTATTATCCAGGGAATTTTTGACACATTTCTTATTATATCCAGGGAATTTGTCAACTTTGCAAAGCCACTGCCAGGGTACTCGGTGCATTATAAATAAGCAAGGAAAATCACCTTGATAGCTGCCGATATTTAAACTCTGTACTCATCAACATGCATCCACTTTGTCGACGACCATTTGTTTCCTTTAATTACAGGACAGCCACCTGTGACAAGTAAGAACATGAGGACCGTCTGTACTCCTAAAACTGCTATAGTAGCCATTTTAGCCGTTGAAAAATTTATGACAGAAAAGAGAAGCAAGTAAACTAGGCACTAGGAAGGCCGAAGGCCATGGCATAGAAAAATGTGGATGGCTAAATTTATTTTCAACTTTTACTTGATAAGTGCTCAGTATACTAACCATGCAAACTAGAAGAATCTAGTGTCGCATCAGGCCTCATGCTCCAAAAAAGTAAGGCGTCACCCATCCTAGGTTTCACAGAGATACCCTTTTTAGCACAGTCAGATTTCTCGTTCCACCCAGGCTGAGAGCTGAAATTGCCAACTGCAGCTGGAAAAACAGTCTCGCCACCTTCTTCAACGTCTGATCTGGAATGCAATTGCCCCAAATTTTCTTAAAATAAAAAAAATAGATTGGAGCAAAAAAAAAAAAAATCTTATTTAATGAATAAAGGTTAAACAACTGATAAACGCAAATGGCACACATCCTGTTGATCCATAAAAGTTTCCGAGATAGAAATCTTACAAGTACATCAGAACAGTAGCAATCCTTTGGCCGCCGTTCTTTGTATTGAATTCATCCAGAAAATAATCATAGTGAGGTTCGTACTTTTGACCTTCTTCATAGTGGAGAATCTGAAGTCCCTCGCCATGTTCTGCGAGTACAGGTATAAAAATTTATAGGAAGAACGCAGAGAAGGTTACATTACACAGACATGATTTCTTGTAAAAAAAAATGCATTACAACCAAAGTAATTATTCGTAGCAGAACATACAACCCCATGGGTAGAGTTATGTAAAGATCAATCCTGAAAGTATCTAAGACAACTCTACTTAATCCATGGGGTTGTAGATGGGCTCTAAGAAAAGGATTTAAGTGTGACTTCACTAGATCAAGGAGTTTCAATTCGAAGAGGCAACATCGGAAATATATTTCAAAGTAATAACTTATTCGGCGAGGTTATTTAGCCATGCAAATGTAATACTATGATAGTGTAAACTAGGCCAGTATATCTTAATGGTTGAAGCCAATCTACAAGGGCATATGTCAGGCATTAAACTTCATTTCAAAAAAATTCACAGAAACTTATTAACTAACATTGCTAATTGGCTGACAGCTTTTTGTTTTACAGCATATTCTTGGGTACGGAAATACAGTTTATATTCCCATCTCCTGGCATCCCTTAACATTGGAGTACTATTTAGAAGTATTAAGGTAATCAATCAACTAAATGCATTTATTTTCCCTGGCAGAAAATCCAAATACAGTACTAATGGTTAGGAAGTATATAACACTGAGCAGTGCGAGCACCATATGGAAATGACAGCCACAGAAGTTTGCATCACTAAAGTAACATCATATGAGCAAAATATAGTTTAAAGCAATACTCATTGAATCCCGTACCTACAGGAATAAAGGTAAAATCCGCTATTCTTTTTTCTATGTCCCGTATAATTTTGTCTTGGCCTCTTCTCAGAAATGTGCCAGAGCTTGTACGTACCCTGCACATAATCATGCAGACACGAATCAGCTGCCAGGCATTCATATAATAATGCATTACTCCTTATACTGGTTAAAAAAAAAACAAAAAAATATGTTTTATTTGAAGGACTAACAGAAACTTGAATTCCAAATTCTTGGAGAATTTTGAGAAAAGTTTAATGAGAAAGATTGATAACAAACCTGCTATCCTTACTCTTGCCTGTTTTACTATCAACAACAGTTGACTTCTTCATATGAGGTTTAGCGAGGCTAATAAGGTACTCGCATTCTTCCTTTGACTGCAGAAATTAGAATCTAGGGTCACCATTTGGACATATTATAGCATAAAAACTAGCAATACAATGACAGAATAGAAACTGTAAATGGCTCAAAGCTTGAACATATGAACTGAAAGTTAGGTTGCCTAATTTTATATGACTCCATAACATCCGATACACAATATACTCCTGATAGAGAGTTTCAGATATAGGAGTAGACTTTATGCACATGCCAAGGGGGAATAAGAGTGAACCCCTGAATCAATTACCAAACACATTGGTAGTAGAGTAAATCGTTCTACCAATGCTGAAAGGACAGACATGTTAAAAGCATAAAAGATCAACTGGAAGCAACTTCTTGAATCCTCCTGCTTAGGACACCTTCCCAGTTCCCGCCACTCGAATCGGTACTCTCTTTGAAGGTATTAGGAAATAAAAACGACAAATGCTGACAAGAAGCTTTCCACGCGAAAAATCAATCCGTATAGAAACGAAAAGAGTACCCAGGGAGATCTTTTACATTGCAATGCAAATTACAATTGCCGCAAAATGGAGTAAACATTAGCTCTTAAATCTTAATTCACCCAGTCCTTCCACTAGCGAATCATACATATAAATCTGAGCCCCAATTCCAGCAACTGAATTACTTTCTGCATTTCCTACCATCTAAATCTACACAATTACTCACACTTTGGCAGGACTACCCTAACACTGCTCAAACCTTATCCCCCATGCGGCCATGCACATCAACTTCTCCGTTCTTCGAACGAACTTCAATATAAAATGCCGATTCTCCACTCTCCACAAATACCATTCACCATCAAATCTTCAAAACTAACATGGTATGACCATAAGTTGATCATACACCTATATAACTAGTGGCCGAACTAGAGAGCTAGAACGAGATCGTCTCTCCTTAGTTTACATTACAGTATTAATAGTTCGCCACTGTTAGAATATAAAACCGATCATGGGACTCCAACCATCAGCTAGCAATCGATATCGAAAATTCACCAAATACTAAAACTAATCAATCATAACATCATGAATCAAACAAGAGATAGAAAAACAAACCAAGAAATGATGGTAAAGAAAAGCGCGAGGCTCCCAAGAAAGAATCTCAACCCATTGATCACTTCTACCACCAATACCCGAACCTCTTTCGAGCGATTTCCGGCCGAAGTTAGCGAGATCGTGACCGGTACGCGGGCCGGCGTCATTGGCAACAGGAAGAGAGAGAATGCCGAGAGCAAGAAGTAATAATAATACAACAGTTAGCATTATTAGCATTGCCATCACCATTGTTGTTGTTGAGGTTCTCTTTCTGCTCTGTCTCCCCGCTTTTCCCATTTTTGATTAATATTTTAGCTCTTAAACCCTAATTGTTCAAATTGGGTTTGATTGATTTGGGGGAAAGGGTTTTGTGTGAATTGAATTGGGGAAATTGAGAAAGATTGATTGATTGAATTTTGGAGAAATTGAATTGAATTGAATGTTGAGGAATGAGGAGACGTGGGTTTTGGGTTAATACAGGGAGTGACTAGTCTACGCCCATTTTATGCATAGGCGCACATAGATTAATTACCTGGGTGTCTCCATTTAATAAGTAAGTACGGAGTAGATAAGTAGATTAAATTATATCTGTCGTTTTATTATGAGAGTACATACCGTGTTTACTTTTAGAAAATAATAAAACTACTCAAAAATGTAAGGAAAATTTCGAAAAGTCAGTGTATAAATATGAAAAAAAAAAAAAGTTTGTTAGCGTCTAAACTAATACTAGTATGTTATAGGCTAATCGAGATAACGTTGATGATAAAAGTTGTCATCAATAATAGGTTTCTTTGTTTTATTTGATTATACTTCGTATGTTTTTCTTTAAGATACTTTTCACAATTGAAAAATTATACGGACTATATATAATTAACTAAATAGAATAAAGAAATAAACTATCATTACGAGAGTCACTTACATGTGATTTAAAGAAGCCACTAATAGCATGGCACGAATCATGGAATAAGATGAGAAGAAGCGTGGCAATGGACAATGGTGGCATATATATTGCACAAATTCTCATTTGTGACGGACACTATCCGTCACAAATGAATGACGGATACCATATTCTCTCACAAAATACCCATCAAGGGTGAATGGAGAAGCACATGGGGGTGCCAACCTTGTCCCCTCTACCCATTTTCTCTCACAAAATACCCGTTGCAAGATCCGACCCGTCGCAAGCAAGACCTACTGTATATATTGTTACATGCTTTTTGTATTAATCACTTTATATCATTTTCTACGCCGTAATTTGTAACCATCACAAAGAATACCAATTTTTTGATATTTATATAACTACGTTTGTTATTTAAAAAGCTTTCATAAAAATTATTTTTCAACCAAAAAACTAATAAATAAAATGATGGTTAAATTATCGCCTAAAGGCTATATATAAAGGTGACAAAAAATTGGGTGACTTAAAGGGAGTATTTACATTTAACAAAAAAAAAATAAAGATAAACATTGATTAGAAGTAAATCGGAGGGGATTGAGACCTTAGAGGATATTTTCACTAGGTTGAAGATAGAGGACATAAAAAAAATAAAAAAAAAATAAAAAAACTTGAAAATGGAGACTGAACAAAACTCACCAAAAGGAAGACACTTGTTGATTAAATATAACCTTCATGCTAATATTTGAGAAATGAATAGCTTTGGGACTTACCATCGATTAAACATCAGTAAGTGGATGGTACATCCGATGTACTACCACCAATTCTAAAATTTTTGAGCATTATACTAAAATTTTTGAGTTTTGTTTTAAGATTTATGAATTTTACAATAAAGTTTTTGAGTACACTTACTAAAACATTAAGCTCAAAAGTTTACAATAAAACTCAAAAACATAACATATAGGTCTAGTTAATTTTGAGTTTTGACGAAAAAAAAAAATTTAAAATCCAACTTATAAACTTATTAAACTCAGAAAAATACACATGTGCTCAAAAACAAGTAAAGTTTGAAGTCATAAGCTCAGAAAAATTACACAGATGCTCAAAAACAAATAAAATATGAGGTAGTACATCCGATGTACAATCCTATTTCTCATTAAACATCGATGGCGGTCCCAAGATTAACGAAGGCTAGGGTTTTAGAAAGATAAAAGAGTAAGGAAATTTCAAAGCTCGGGATATAAGTCTTGATTGAACATCGTCTCTACCGAGGGTGGAGTATAGTGGGTGAAATTTCTAGGACTCGAGAAAATAGGAGCATGGCCGTCCCTGTAGTTTTGGTGGCCCTGTGCGAAATTTGTAAGAGAGGCCCATAACTATATTATTGAAAGAAAATTGGAAAAAATTTATACTAGGAACTATTATGGAGAATTTTTATAGGAGCGACTTACATCACATTTTCAGGTGAAATCCAATACAATTACAAATTCCTTTTCAATTTATTCGTAGCAAATAAGTGGCATAGTAGGTAGATATGCCATCAAGAAGCAAGAATGCCCAGGTTCGATTCCTCCCAATTACATTTTGTGGTCAATTTAAGCCAGCAAAGAACTATGTAAATGTTGTGAAGTAAAGAGAGGAGAGAAATTAGAGAAACTATAGAGAGAGAGACAGAACTGTATATTATTTTATTATGAGGGGTATATATACACATACAATGAGGGGTAGATGATGTCTCGTTAAAAACTTTACTAGAAAAACCCTATGGGAAAAAAATGCTAGAAAGGAAAAGAGTATAATAATCTTCAAACACGCGTAACAAGGTGGCTCGCGTGCTACTCCCCCTGATGATTACATAACTTGATAAATTTTGAAATGATCCATGCTTTGACATTGCTTCTTGATGATCGTTGAAGTAGTACCCATTGTGGTTGATAAACTTGAATCTTCATCCCCCTACTACTAAGAGAATAGCAATTCTCTTAGTTTTTTCTCTCCAAAAGGCATCTAACTATATAAAGTAATAAATAAAATTTTATTTCATTACGTTATTATCTTTTCAAAAAAATATATATTCTTATAATTAAATTCTTCTTTTAATTAAATTTTTAATTATTATTTTTGTTTCTTAAGATAAAATATCATTGTTATTAAGTTATAAACTATAAATGCTAAATTTTTCAGTAATGCAATAAGTATTATCGTAGAGAATAACTTGACAAGTACTTACTATTAACTCCATGACAAAAAACAAATTTATTAAAAAAATCACAACTAAACTTTATTTTCTTTTATTAGTTTTATATTTCAATTTCTTTGTTTCATATAAAGATAAAAATGAAGTGAAATATTAAATATTAACGTCGTGCAAATTTTAAAAATATAAACCCCCCCCCTTCTACTAAAATGATAAGAGCTCTCTAAAATTTTTCCACCCAAGTAAAATACTCTATGGTTGGTCCTCACTCCTGCTCTATGATTGGTTCTTCACTCCTCACATTATATCATATTAATTCTATATCATAAATAGGATATACTACTACTACTAATTTTTAATTTGTGGACACACATTAATGAGATATTTTTTATTTTGTTATTCATGTCGGGGTGCATTAATAATACGTATGAGGCAAAATATGTTGCACAATTTTTTTTTTATAATTCTAATTTCCCGTCTTTTGATACAAAGGTACTACAAGTTGACTATCTCTTTTTGCAAATTCTCTAATTTTATTGTATAATTAAGTCATTACTTGAGATTATTCTTTTGGTAAATGTAATCGTATAATAATATATTATTTTTAATAATTAAGTAATTTATGTCGTAATTAATTTCAGTTAAAACGTCAATCTTATATCATATGAAAACTATCAAATATTCTCTCTTATTATATCGATTAGCATGACTAAGATATAATATTTAACGTCTTTTACAATATTATCTAAAAAGCCGCGCATTTGCGCGAGATCTACACTAGTTCAATATAAATCCATGACAGCTTCGATATGATATTTCTTTGAGAACTCACGGTCTGGATATAATCATTTCATAATAACTCTTGGATTTTCATTTCAATTAATACTTCCGTAATAGTGATATAGTTTCTCCTCAATAAACGACATAACATTATATGTCTAAAACAATTATCATCTCAATCAATCATGATGACATGACTAAACTATAGCGTAATAATGTTGCGCTTATAGTGCTACCTCGTCAAAAACCTTGCTAGGAAAAACCCGTTGGGACAAAAAACCTAGTCGAAGGGAAAAGAGTATAGCATCATTCTTTAATCCTTGTCTCAAGGAGAATTAATCCGATAATTATTGAATAAATTATCCAATACCTTTGAGCGATTTTCTTTACTAAACCATGTATGTATGGATTGAGATATTTCATTGTAGATTTTCACTACATTATTTTAATGTTATGGTACTTCTGGACTATAAACTAATTTCACATGTTTAGCAAAAAGCTCATTCAATATGCTCAAACTTCAAGTTGAGACAATAACTTTTCAAACACAAATAAACTCTATAGGAGTTTTGATGTTCCATTTTGGAACTAATCACGATATCTTTCAATCGTATAGTAGAGGTTTATATATTTCGTCATGAGTTTTCAATAACTCAATTGATCAATCATTAACAATTGATGATCATTTATAAGAGGCTCCTATAGGGAGTTATCCTCAAAGGAGTAAATCATAATATATTTCTCCTTTCAAACATTCCATTCAAAATTATATTATGAAACATGTGCATGCATATGATATGAAACTAATTAAGCTTAATGATATAATTTCATCATCTGTTGATGATATTAGTACTGCTTAATGATATCTGAATCTGAATATGTATGTGGTACCATTATATTCACTTAAGCCATCTATTGTCCTTCAGATATCGTGTCACTCAGGGACACTTCAAATATAGCAATTATATGTCATACCAACTGCTTGAACTTGCATTGCTATTTCACATTTATTCATTGGAACCGTCAGTAAAAGTTGACTTTCTTATACTACACTTCATGTGTACTGGTATTAGTCTAGTAAAACATTTTGTTTTATTAAATTCAAAAACCTCTACTCAATGAATTTAATGCATAACATGTTCTGAACTTCTAGTTCAGTAAGGAATCATATTTGTTTTTACCAGCTTTTAACTCACATTTCTCTCCCTAAGGTGGTAAAAACTATAACCGATTTATAGTCCAAAATTTATCTAACCACCTTAGACATCAATTTTCATATCATCGATGTAAATTTATATGGGCATTTTTGTACAAAAACAAAATATTTCGGGGAGTAACGTGCAATGCAGTTGGACCTTAAAATGTGCTGAATCACAAATGCCCAATTTAGGAGATCAACGATTTCATAAATTAGAACGTGATTTTTAATCACGGGAACTACTCATAAAATCACTATGTGACTACAAGCCACTCAATATAGTGTCAATCCATACACGAACATTTACGTTCTTTATTCAATATTGAGTAGTGTTTAGATCTCCAACATCATATATACTCAATCTTAGTGTAGTGTCTTGCCTTTAATAAAATTTCTACACGAGATAATTTCAGCACTTATATCTTTTCTTGAAGATAAACTCAAGGTTTATCAAAATGGGTATAGTAAGAACCCGGATGGCTTTAATTTGTCACATCTGAATCATTTCATGTCAACTTTCTTAGTTTGCCAAAATATACGGCAATATTTAATAAGAATTGACTGTGTTCAATAATTTCACTTAACACACGCCATACTTTTAGATGACTATATTTCTCATGTTAATCTTGTGGTTAATAATACTTTATTCAACCGAATAAATAATGTGACATAGAACACAATAGGTGTCTCATATATGTAGGCAAGACTCAACAATATTCCAATAGGGAATACGTTCCTCTTTGAGTATATTCATATGACCAACAATTATAATCGTCAACATATACAATGATGACCTACACATGCTTATCACAACGCACATTTCAATGTGCTATATAGCATGGATCAAAGATGATTCAACAACTTTCAAATTAGTTGTATTTTTCGACCATTTACGTCACAATATATTATATGTTGGTCGCATTATCACTCTTATTTCAAATGTGAAGTAATGTCCACTTCTGATAGGAATACCAGTGTTTTAAAATAAACACATAACTCATGAAAATATCCACATCCTCATATTTAACCACTGTTGGTGGTATACTTTGATACTCTTATTAAATCAGTAAAGCAATACCATATTATTCTCGTGGAATAATGGCCTGGAATCAAATTTATTATGTAATGTGTTTATAGGACCACATTACTTATATGAAATTAATTTCATTCTCAACACATAATATCGCATTCGCTCGAGGGAATTATTTGAATCGGTTTGATATGATTCTGAATTTTTCAAAAGTGTCACATAATCTGCAGACATCTATGTATAAACACCGAATTCATTCTTGATATTGATACTCAAAATAATGCTCACTATATGAAACGTGAGAATTTATAAACATTGTAAACTTTAAGTCACATTTTTAATATCTGCAAACATTATGAACTGCAAATCGTAATCCAGTATATGTAAACACTATGAACTTTGGTCATAGTCTTAAATATCAAAATTTCAGCTTATATATCAAACTCTTGCATATTCAATTCGGAGAATATTGACTATTTACCAATTAGATGGAATCCACATTTTTCAAATAACTCATTACTTTGTCAATCAACTGAGTGATTAATATCAATTTAAATTGTGAATTCCTTTCTCACGCTATATTGTCTACCTGACAATAATATTTGCGTTTAAGGGATACCTTTTTCTTCTCTTACATCTTTATGTAAGTTATAACCACCCCACATAATTCATTTGTAAATACTATGAACTTCAAACCATAGTGTCAATGTCAAAATCTCAACCCGAGAATTTTTTTTTCTTTCTTGATGGGGCATATTCTGCACCGACTGACCGGGTCAACATCTTGACCAGAGTCAATGCTCACTGACCACGTGTCACACAGCATTGGGCTACTTGACCCTCTCGGCCTGGCATCAAGCCAGCCGAGGGA
>JAGPOY010002475.1:0-11226 GCA_018983105.1 Silene uniflora | reverse complement strand
TTAGGAAATCTAGATTGATTGATTTACCTTTTAATAATTTCCAAAATAAATATATTTATATTATATTTGCATATGTTAAAATAATTAACATCTTTATTCTAATTAATATCATAAGTGAGTCATGTTTATTTTAAGGAAAATTACCATATTACGGTGTTCTCTAAATTTATACTATAACCAAAACTATATACTCCCTCCCATTCACTATAATGTCCCATTTGCATTGGGCACGGTACTTTAGGAAAAGTATTAAAATAGGAGTAAAAGAGTTGTGTGGAGTTTGTGATAGGAGAGAGAGATGAATTATTATGAGTTAAGTAATGAATTGTGGGGTCAAAATATTATGGAAAATCAATACATATATATAAAGCAGAAACTTTTCAAGCGATATGATTGGCTAGAGTTTTTAATAATTAAAAAAAAATTTAATAAAATTATCCTAATAGGAGTAGATTTCGAAACAGATTTAATAATTAAAGCAATTTTTAAAAAAGTTAGCCTAACAAGAGTAGATTTCGAAATAAATTTAATAAAAAAAATTTTAAAAAAAAATCATAAAATTATCCCATAGAGCAGAAACATTTCAAGCGATCTGACTTACTATAGGTTTTAATAAGTAAAGTAAATTTTGATAAAATTATCCTAACAAGAGTAGATTTCGAAACAGATTTAATAATTAAAGCAAATTTTAATAAAATTGTCCTAACAAGAGTAGATTTCGAAACAAATTTAATAATTAAAACAAATTTTAATTAAGTTATCCTATCAAGAGTAGATTTCGAAACAAATTTAATAAAATTATCATAATAAAATTAGATTTAATTTCTTATTATTTTTAAAAAATATATTTTCATAAAATTATCCAAATATAAGTAGATTAAAAGAAAATTATCACATAGATAATAATAGACATTCATAAAAGTTCAAGTTGTCATTTTTATTTTTCCTCCACTTATGGTCTCATACATTTGTAGTTTGTATTTCCGCGTCAAAATTCAAGAAGTTGACGGATAAATAATGAATTTATTTGATTAAAATGTTATGTAAATATGGTGTATTGTAACCTTACGTAACTACACAAAGTATAAACAACGGTTCCATCAAAATATAATCACTAAAATCATCGGAGTGTATACATAAATCGTAAATGTCTCCATATAACATTCAACCGATCAATGCATACAAAACAATTAAACGATCAATATATATTACTATTTTTGTTTTATTAATTTACTCTCTATAAGAATATGGAGATCATTCGGTGGAGGAACTAAACCGAGGATAATTGAAGTAGAATTAGGCAGTTTGGACTACTCGAAGCTTTGTGTAACAACGGAGCAACTCATAGTATTATTTTATATGAATTGATGATTAGATATAAACTGACACATTAGCCTATATTTCGAATGAGAGTGGTTCTGGAAGAGTCTTAATAATTTAGACTACTTATTACTCAACGCCGCTCAATGGTGTACATATATTATGAACATTAATTAATTGAATCAAAACAATGCACATTATGTTTAGATCCAACATGATCTGGCTATTTACTCATAAAACTTTGTGCTTAAGCGAAGACAATATCCATTGAGGTCATATTATTCCATGACTATGATAAAAAAAGTCAAGGGTTAGTCAATTAATTACGTTGGAGACTTGGAGTTTATCTGCCCAAGTCAGTTTTAGTTATGATTAGCTTTACGCAGCACCGTCAAGAATAACAAGGCCACACGAAGAAATTTGTTTAAGAGGTTTTCGCATAATTACCAAATTAGGCGTCATGTTATATATTTTGCATGAAGTTTATAGACGAAAAGCAATATTAATTGTAGATAGTGAAAAACTAATTCTGTTGTTTAGATATCTAACGAATTCTCCAAACATGTTATATATAAAATTGAGATACCTGTTGTTTTGCGTATCGCCAATTAACTTTTACATGGTTATATGTTTACGGGCGAGAATGTATTGGTAGATACCGTAAGCTAATCTAATTTGCAAATCTCATAATGGCCCGTCTCAGTTATCATTGGTTCAATTTTGGGAAACTGAAAATTACGATTTCTATCAAATCAAGAATAGTGGTGTGTGCAACAATAAATAAAGCTAGAGGGGCCGATGATTAATAATAATTAACTCTGTTTACCCCGAAATATGTTTTCACCAATTTTCAATAGATTTTTTTTAGTCAACTTAGCTGAGTTATATTACCAAACCATGACAACGCTAATCAACGTTTACAATCTGTTGTTTAGGGAATTTTTAGGACACACAACATGTATGTTGTTAAAAATGATCCTATTTGGAGCCTCGTGCATCTCATAGGCCTTCCACCTTGAAGTTGAGATAGAGATTCATTATGTAGTAAATAAGTGATAAAATTATTGAATAAACTATTATATTAAAGGTCGAATGCTATTTTATCCTACACTATTTGACAACTTCACATAAATAAAAATCATTTCACAATTTCATCTACTAACAAATTTCATATAGTACCCGCATATGATAAGAAGCTAATAAGTTAGTTGATTAAATAAATAATGTTTGCAAAACTAACCGAAATGTAGCGCTTTTTGGACAAAATGACATAGAAGGACCTAAAAAATACTCCATATTTAATATTATAAATTGATAAATAATTTATCTACCAAATACTTCAAAAAAATTAATATAAAAGATAATTTGATCAAATAGGCTTAAGTTTATTTCTTGAAAATATAGCTGAAATATGAGATATTTCATGATCTCCTAACTTGCTTATATCAAATTAGTTTCTTTTTGATGTTTTTTTGACCATATTTTCTTGCTTTCGAGCCTATTCTTAAAAATTGACTTCAAATTTCTTTTTTAATTTTATAAACTTAATTAATAGAATAAATAACTATTGGTTCAGAATAAATTTTAATAATTAGACATTGTTTTTCTTTTTTGGTAAAACAATTAGACATTGTAATACAAAGTACGTATACATTATTCCATAATCCGGAGAAACATAATAAATAAACAATTGGTTCGAAATAAATGTTAACTTTTCACATAATAATAAAAGTTGTTAACTCTATAATAAAGAAAAAATCTGATCAAAAAGGAAAATATATCACAAATGTCCAGTTATATTGCATTTGTCTTGAATGCAGCGAATATAAATAAAGTTTTAGATTTAAACTAAATTTTAAATCTTGTCAACCATGGGTAAAAATAATATCATGAATTATCTTAGAAAGGTATAGAACAAATGAGTATATCATTTAGATGGAACGAAACTATTTTAAAATTTCAACAAATTGAGGCGGTTATGGTTTTGGAAACTTTTACCCGTGACAGGTAGTGCGACAACTAGAGGCATGTAACTTTTCTATTAATTATGGGTATGAGAAGGCGTACATCCGTCCTGTCCCCTCCCCTGTATGAAATCCTTTCTTTTAGGAGTCGTTTTTTTCATTGTGCAAGACTCAGCGGAGTATTTTAGTCGGGTTAGATATGAGAGCAAAATTCATTATCTTCGAGGAATTCACACTAAATGTATTTCATCACCCGTTTTTGTATATACGACATTTTTGTTTTCAAGGTGATCCTTTGACTTTAATTTTTACAAAATATATTTGTTCAAAAATTATAAAAATAATACCATTAATCATAATATTTAGTCATATATTTCTTAGAGATATTAAAGAGAGAAGTGAGTATATCGAAATATGAGAAAGTCATATATAAAAAAACAAAGGGAATATTGCTTTGGCACAGTTGTCAATGCGGTAAAATTATTATGATGTAAGAGATCTAACATTTACTCTGAACGAACACATTGAATTGAATATAGAATTTATGATATCTGTTGTTTTACGTAACATCATTTAGTTTTACGTAGTTGTAGGTTAAAATAATTTGTTGAACACATAAATGCGTGTCTCAGTTATTAAGGGTTCATATTAGTGAACAACACCATGTTTATAAAGATATCGTTTTGTATTTAATTAAAAACAGGTTGTGCTGCAATAATTAAAAACCTAACTACATATTATAACTTTGTCACTTGATATAATACTATTGAATAACAAATCTTTTATGTTAAAAGCACTAATAATTTATCATGATCAACTACACCAACCATGATTTTTTTTCATCAATGATTCAACATAGTTCGACTTCTTTTATTAACTCCAAAATATTTTTTTATAGATAATCCTAATCGGAGCCCCGTGCATCGCACGGGCTTTCCAACTAGTAATAAAATAGAAGTAAAAGAGTTGTGTGGGGTTTGGTGATAGAAGAGAGGGATGAATAAAATAAGAGTAAAAATTACCAAAAAAGGAAAGGGGAACATTACTTGAATAATCCGTTTCGGGAAAGAGGGAACATTATAGTGAATGAGAGGGAGTAATATTTATATTTATATTGAAGTCCCTTGTTCAGTTCCATCGCACAGTGTTATTGATTTAAAACTATATAGTATAATTAATTTATATAGATTTATTTATTTACATCGAAGTCCCTTGATTTCTGAAATTAATATATACGGAGTAGTATTGATAAAAGGAGATAACCAATTTCTTGACCCACAAACAAACAATAAATCCACCCACCAGGGCCCAGGCCACCATCTCACATTTTGGTGAGCAAGAATTAACCAATCAAAAAAATCAATGTCGACATAATTCACATAAACCCAAAATCAACGGTCATAATCAACTCAACCAAAAGAAGGGCGGCTAATTTCCTCTTACACAGACCGAATATTCCAAATAGTGATAGTTATAACCCAACCAATTAAAACTCTCCTATTTAGTTCCAGATTCTATTAATTGCACATCAAAAATAGTGGTTGCGGGTTCCCTATCTAAAAAAAAGATTCTATTGATTTCTCCGTAATTATTTACGAAATATATACGTAATTTTAATATTTGTATTACGATTATTCTAACGTGTTCTCTTGCATTATAATACATCCAGCGTACTACTAGGGGTGTTCACCGGTCCAAAGCCGGACCGGACGAACCCGTGGCCCGGATCACCACATATCCTAAAACCGGGGACCGGACCGAAACCCTTAAGATCTAGGTTTTTCCGAGTTTAGACCGGACCGGTACTACTTTACAAGGCAAATTGAGTTTTATTTTTAATGTGGACCGGACCGGACGATCGGTCACCATATTTATTGTGACCCAGAGACCGGACCGGTACGTATCCGTTCTTGACCAGACCGGACAGGCCGATCCGGGGTCATTTTTTGTTAGGCCCTACGTACGACGGGTACGAGTAAAATATTTTGGTTAGCAATCAGTATTTCCACTTTCCACCACTACCCTTTCTTTTTCCCCACACTTCCCTATCCCTATAAAAACAAGTACACAACCTTCGCAATCGATTCGTAGCATTTGCAACAACCCTTCTCCATTAACAGATCTCCACACTACTTTCTCCCCTTCTAACAAATCTCCGTACTATCTTCTCTCTCTACACCATGGTTACCATCAAGCACGTCAAAGCTCGACAGATCTACGACAGTCGTGGTAACCCTACCGTTGAGGTTGTTATTCCTTCTCTTTTTTTTTCCCTCGTTTTCATCGAACTTCGATTTGTTCATGCAAATTAATTATTTAATGTATAATTTATGATGTTATTTTGATTATGATGTTTGTTTTGATGTTGTTTCATTGATTTTTAATCATCCGATGATATTTTTAGTTATTAAATGTATATATTGATTTCATTTGTTTTGACGATTGATTGATAATCATCTGATTTGTGCGAGATGCGTATTTATATGAGCGATAGTGTATTATTGCGTACGATTTTGACTGTAGTTTAGATGTTCCTCCGTTTCATTGAATTGTTTACGTTTTTTAAATATGTGAATGTGATTTTGAAAGATGTATGCAATTCACTGGAACGGAGAAAATATGCTTTTTTGTACTAGTTCTTTTGATTTTTGAGATGCTTTCTGCTGCATCCGGAGTTAAATATCGTATTATTAAATGAGGTGTATAAGGTATCATATGGCCGTTGTGGTATAATTCGTTTTAACGCGGCTGTTAGATTAGATTTGTGATTTTTAGAAAGAGATTTCCGTAATATAGAGTAGTTTTTAATTTATCGATATCAGTAAGAAATCTGAAAGGCTGAATGCTTTTTGTTCCACTGAATTAGCGAGGAATTGCTTTTATTAGCCTGAGTTAGGGACGGTTTCATTTGTTTAATTCCGATGATTATAAAGTATGCGATCCTGTATGGATGCTTTGATATGTAATTTTTATTGTATTCTCCGAATTCATTACACCTGGGCTCGGACCAAATAAAGGATGTGAAGTTTGCGATCCTTAAAGAAATAGGTTTCGTTAGTGGATGCTGTCATATGTTACTGATAATTGATTAAATGGGTTGGTTATTAACTGCGAAGTGTTGGTTAATTACCTTAGGCTGATGTTCATCTAGACGATGGAACTTATGCTAGAGCAGCTGTTCCTAGTGGCGCATCCACTGGTGAGTTACCCCTGGTTGAAATAGTTTAAAATTGATCTTCCGTTCTTTGTAAACAAAGTCATTCTTAAAGATTATCCTGTGATTTTGTGATATTAGGAGTCTATGAAGCTCTTGAGCTCAGGGACGGAGGTTCTGATTTCATGGGAAAAGGTGTTCTTAAGGTAACTTTTGGTTTCCTCTTTGCAATTGTGTGGCCTTTTTTCCGTTAATGGAGTTGTTTCAGCTTACAGTGTTTGGTTTGGCTTTTGTAGGCTGTCAAGAATGTAAATGACATTATTGGCCCTGCCTTGGTTGGCAAGGTATGCGCTTTTCAGTCCTTTAGTTGAGTCTTTGAGGATTGAGATCAACAGTTCAGCAATTTCAAAAAATCATTTATTTTGATTTCTCGTATGGCTTAATCTTTTTCGTATGCAAATTATTCTTATAGGTATGTTACATCTTTGATGTTTGTTTGTTTGATTTATAATATCATTTTGTATTACTCTCCGCAGGACCCAACCCAGCAGACTGAAATTGACAACTTCATGGTTCAACAACTCGATGGAACCGTCAATGAGTGGGGTTGGTGCAAGCAGAAGGTAAATACTGTGTTCGTTATTGTATCTCTTTGCTTGACTTAGGTCAATTGTGTGATTTGGTTGCCGTTTTCTTGTCTCACAACTTTGAAAATGTTCCTTTCTCTGCAGTTGGGAGCAAATGCCATCCTGGCTGTTTCTCTTGCTGTCTGCAAAGCTGGAGCCCAAGTCAAGAAAATTCCATTGTACAAGGTACGTGGGCTTTTTGCTCTCTAAGGCTGCTGTTCTGAATTCTCCTGTTCATCTGAGTAATTATGTCTTGTATTCATTTTTATACAGCACATTGCCGAGCTTGCTGGTAACAAGAAGATGGTCTTGCCAGTTCCAGCGTTTAATGTCATCAACGGTGGTTCTCATGCCGGCAACAAGCTTGCCATGCAGGAGTTCATGATTCTTCCTATTGGAGCATCTTCATTCAAGGAAGCAATGAAAATGGGCAGTGAAGTATACCACCATTTGAAGGTAGTTTTGAGTTTATATCTCTTTCTAATCCATGCATTTATTCTCTTATCACACTGTATACATTTGCTAAGCATTCTGTTAAAAAAGTTAATTCCGTTTCATTTGGTTTGGCTAGCTTCAAGAGTAATAATGAGTGATGGTTTTTAATTTTTAAACACCTTAAGGATGAACATTGTGAGGATCATTTGGAATAGGCCGTTTGCACTTAATTCATCTATAAGCTTAGTTATGATTTGCTGATGACTATCACTTGGTACAAGTACTTCAATGTGCTTTCGTTTTGCTGTGTGCTGAACGGTTTTGTGGGTTATGCTGTGAATTTCAGGGTGTGATCAAGAAGAAGTATGGCCAAGATGCAACCAATGTTGGTGATGAGGGTGGCTTTGCTCCTAATATCCAGGTCTGACAACTACCTTCGTCGTGATTTATGCCTTTGTTTGTGGTCTTGCCTTGTATGGCTATATTCATGTTTTATCTTTGGCATTGCAGGAGAACAAAGAAGGTCTTGAGTTGCTCAAGACAGCCATTGAGAAGGCCGGATACACTGGCAAGGTAAATATTCTCACTAGTGGTAGTTATATCATATATGATTCGAGAAATTGGATGGAATGATTAATTTTTATACGTTGGCCCACTCAGGTGGTTATTGGGATGGATGTTGCTGCCTCTGAGTTCTACAAGGAAGACAAGTCTTATGACTTAAACTTCAAGGAAGACGTATGTTCAACTAATTGAGCTGCCTTTAAAAGTTGGTTTAAAAAATTAGTTGGACGGCCATATTTTGTTTTCTCGTGGTTTTATGGAATTTACTTTACTTTTAATTGCAGAACAATGACGGGTCACAAAGGATCTCTGGTGAAGCTCTCAAGGATCTCTACAAGTCATTTGTGGCCGAGTACCCCATAGTGTCAATTGAAGATCCTTTTGACCAAGATGACTGGGAGCATTATGCTAAGATGACTGCAGAAATCGGAGAGAAAGTACAAATTGTTGGAGATGATCTCTTGGTCACCAACCCCAAGGTAAGCAAGCCGCTATTCATGTGGATTAGTAATAATTGACTATAACTAACAGCAATAACCCAATAACTTATTTAATTGTTGCAGAGGGTTGGCAAGGCCATTAGTGAAAAGTCTTGCAATGCACTTCTTCTCAAGGTTAACCAAATTGGGTCTGTGACCGAAAGTATTGAGGCTGTGAGGATGTCCAAGAAGGCTGGATGGGGTGTGATGGCTAGTCACCGCAGGTTTGACAATCGATCTTTGAGTGTTGAACAAATTATAACTGGTAGTTTTGTTGTCTTTAAGGGAGTTGATTTAATGCTTCATGACTATCTATTGCAGTGGTGAGACCGAGGACACCTTTATTGCTGACCTTTCTGTGGGTCTCTCCACGGTATTTATCTATTCTGCTATCTGTACTGTAGTTTTGATTTTCTTTTTTACGTGTATTGTTTAACCATTGATATCTTGAGCAGGGCCAAATCAAGACCGGTGCTCCTTGCAGATCTGAGCGTCTAGCCAAATACAACCAGGTCAGCATCAGGGTCATAACCTAGCTTTTTATCGTGCAATTGACTTGGTGCTGTAATCCTGTCATGCCACCATCATTTTAAAACTCAGCGGATACCTTTCATAGAGACTCGATAGGCTGATATATTTGACCAATACCCGATCTTAGGCCACTGTAATGAACACGACTGATACTAGACCAATATGCAGTGAACTGCTCCATTGTCTGTAGTTCTGTACCACTACTTCATACTCTGTAGAATGCTATGATGATTTTGCGATGCCTAGATTGCCTAGTTCACTTCTTGTGAGCTAAATTGGGGTCTTAGACTCCTAGTTGTGTTTTTTAGTTGGGGGTTTCTTTTAGATTTAGCTACACGTGTTTTTTTTATCACTTTTTACCGTTTCTTTTAGTTTAAAGAACTCAAATTTGAAAGGGATAAATGACAGTAAGCCTAGAATACTGCAATTTTTTCTTAAATTTGGCTCCACTTTTTGCTAGTGACAGTAGTTTACAATTACCGAGAGTGAGACTGATACTGATACTGATACCTGTGTTTATAATGTGCAGCTCTTGCGTATTGAAGAGGAGCTCGGTGCAGAAGCCATCTACGCTGGAGCTAACTTCCGTGTACCTGTTGAGCCCTACTAAGTTTACTGAAGGAACTTTAGGTTTTGAAGGAAGAAAGTGCAGAGGGACCCTTGTTTCCATGTCGTAATAAGAAACAGGTTTAAGAGTCTTCGCGTGATGTTTTGTTGTTGATGTTTTGCTGAGAGCGTTGAACGCTGACATTGAGCACTTTCTATACCATGTTTCCGGAATTAGTGTGTTTCAGTTTTGCTTCCATTATGACTTGCTATCGTTACCCACCTAACTTTCACAATTTTGACCTTGAATTCGGGCAAGTTCTTTGTTCTATTTTAACAGTAACAAAAAACTTGCACAATTTAACGAGACCTAGGCACCAGAAAACTTATTCCAGATTCCTGATCCCTTTACTTAGTAATGGTGGACTCAGGATTGGTGAGTGACTGAGCGGTGAGAGTTTTGGTGTCCGATACCAGATACTGAAGAGAGAAGCGAGTGTTTCAAAATATGAGAATAACATATAAAAATGTAGGGAGTTCTCTTTTTATGTCGTCTTCTTTCATTTCTTTTCTTCACTCCACCCTAGTTTTGTCGTTTTGATACTATTCTTTTTCAGCCAACCATTTTCTTGTTTTCATCGTATGAATATCAAGAGGTGTTTGACAATCTATCCCTCATACATTGAGTCTTAGTAATCTATTTTCTACCACGAAGTTTACATACAATTCTAAAAAGGCTTATGGTCTTTTTCTCCTCCTTGCCGGTCTAACAACAAAGAAATTAGACGACTTTTGATTATGTCCTTGCGCTATAAGACCAAGAGCATGAATTCTGAAGTTGTAAACAAAAACTAGGGAGACGAACTCCGTTCCACCGGAATTTGATCCTCATCAATAATTGATGATCCTTATTTTAGTCAAATGCGCCAGTCCCAATCCGGACCTATCACACAATACTCAAATTCGTAGTTTACTGTTTAGTTAAATGTATGGGTCAGTCAACTTAGCTACTGGTTAGCTTGTATATGTATATGCATCTTTCCTTATCATATAAGTTGTTCTTGTCAAAACAAAAATAAAAATTGTATACCATGACAAATTGGGAGCTTATGGAATATGGGCAAACTCATTGATCACTAGGGAAACCTGATCCCTTTATTTATTGGATCACCGATCTATAACCAAACCCAATCAATATTCATAATTTTAAAATGCATACATGATCTATTATATCTTTTTCGAAATTCATAGCTCAAGCCTGTTGCCGATATAAAGATAAAGGTAATAAGTTTACTATTGATGCTATCATGCACTCTATTAAAAAAAAATTCAATCTATATGACAAAAGGGACGTACTTTTTCACATACGAATTTTACTCTTTCACATACGCTTTTAGAAATTCAAGTTTAATAAACCCTAAAATTTAAAAATATTTGATTGGATCAAGTTCAGGCAGAGGCGAAGCTATTCTTTGGCCCTCGGGGCCATGGCCCGGGCTAGAATATAACTACTTTATGTATAGTGAAGAATAGGGGTGGTCAATCGGGCGGGTCGGCCGGGTCCGGGCCGGGTCAGGGGCGGGTCGGGTCGGGGTAAGGGAGGCCCG
>JAGPOY010002474.1:0-14765 GCA_018983105.1 Silene uniflora | reverse complement strand
AGTAATAAAAATTGGAACGCGGGAATTTTTTTAAAGAGGACGGTTGTGTTTTTAAAAGAGAACGGGCAATGAGGACGGTTCCGTTTTGAACCGTCCTAGTTTCAGTTTCTAAAGAGCACGGTTGAGATATGCCAAACCGTTCTCTTAGGAAAAGAGCACGGACAACGGGAGCACGGTTCCGCACCCCCATATGAGAACGGTTTTTAACCGTCTTCTTCCCTTTCTTTTGTAGTAGTGAATATCAGCTTTAACACCAGCAGACACACCATTAAAGTATATATTGGATTTCAGTTTGTTCATCTGCAAACCAGTAGCAACTGAAAAAGTGGCAAAGCTCCTTATCAAAATCATAATTGAGGTTATGTCACCTTTGGAGAACAACAACAAATCATCAGCGAACAAAAGATGGCAAAGTTTCAGTGGACTACAAAGAGGATGAAAAATCTGAATGGCATAGTGTCAGTCACATGGCTGAGAATCCTACTCAAGTACTCCATAGTTATAGTAAAAAGCAGGGGGGATATAGGATCCCCTTGCCTTAACCCTTTTGCACCCTTAAAATAACCAAAATTTTCTCCATTAAGTACCAGAGAGTTTTAACACATGTCATAACCTGATTAATAAATTGTGCTGGAAATTTCAAGGCAATGAGCATGTTTTCCACAAAGTCCCAATGAACAGAATCATAGGCTTTCTTTAGATCTATCTTCATCAAACATCTAGGAGAAATAGTCTTCCTATTATAGAGTCTCACAATATCTTGACAAATTAAGATGTTTTCTACTATACTCCTTCCTTTAACAAATCCACCTTGACTCTTATTTATGAGGTCAGGCAGTATAGCAGACAATCTAGTACACAGGATTTCGGATATGGCCTTGTATAACACATTGCAGCAAGAGATAGGTCTGAATTGAGTAACATTCTGAGGAATTTAAACTTTAGGGATCAAAGTAATGAAAGTGTGGTTCACTTGCAAAAGTTTTCCAGTATGAAAAAAATCCAGTATGGCAGTACATACCTCATCTCCAATAATGGGCCATGCATCTTTATAAAATGCACTTGAGAATCCATCAGGCCCTGGGCCCTATGAATTGGAAAAGAAAAAATGGCCTCCTTGATCTCAGCTCCGGTAACAGGTGTAAGAAGCAAGTTGCAGTGCTCTTGAGAACACACAGGTCCCAGTTGAACCACAGAGGCACTAACAGCAGTGACAGAGCCAGCAGTGCCCAACAGCTCCTGATAATATTCCAAGAAAGCCTGCTGAATTTGGTTCCCATCAGTATGAGTAACACCATGAATATCTTCAATGAGAAAAATTTTATTTCTTGCATTCCTGTTCCTCAAAATACTATGAAAGTACTTGGTATTATTGTCACCTTGATTCACCCAAGTAGCCTTTGATTTCTGTAAGAGGAAGCTGTCACAGGCAGTTTGAAGCTCTCTGTAAACTTTGGCAGCTTCTCTTTCTTTCTCTATTAAATCATGGTTATCAGGGCTGAGTTTCAACTGATCCTGAATATTGTCCAGGATTTTCCATGAATGAGTAGTACTATTCTCAACATCAGCAAATAATTGTTTATTAAACTCTTTAAGAGATTTTTTCAAACTTTTCAATTTCATAACAATCCTGAACATTTTGGTCCCATACCAGAACTTATTCCAGTACTGTTGAACACAACTTTGAAAGTCATCAGCCTGACTCCACATGTGAAAATATTTAAAACCTCTCCTCCCTCTAGTATTTGCATCATTCTCATGAACTATGCAAGGGGTATGATCAAAAAGACCCTCATTGTAGAAGTGGGTAAATGATTGAGTTTTCCGTTGAAGCCAGGCACTATTAACCAAAACTCTATCAAGCCTAAAATAAATTCTAGTCTGGGGAGCCTGCTTGTTGTTCCAAGTATAAAAGGAACCAATATCAGGACTATCCACAAGCTGGCAATAATCAATACAGGCTTGAAAATCTTCCATTTCTTCCTCAGATGTGTGACCTCCTAACCTTTCTGAAGGGCTCAAAACACAGTTAAAGTCACCACATATAATCCAAGGACTATGAATGGTATCAGAACAGCTATTCAGATCTTGCCATAGAGGCTTCCTCTCAATAGTATCATTGTAAGCATATATCATAGTACAGAAAAAGTGGAAAGTAGCGCTAATCCCAGTCACCACCATGTGAATATACTGGGCATTATAGTGAATAAAATGAATCTGAAAAACAGTGGGATTCCAGAGAACCCAGACTCTACCTCCAGGATGGCAAGAGCTATTAGTAGAAAGAGACCATCCATCACAAATATTTGACCTGACACCATTTAGAGACAAAGGTTTGACCTTTGTCTCAAGGAGACCAAATAGACCCACCTGATGAGAATGTAAGAACCATTTAACTTCTTTTTGCTTAGCTGGCCTATTTAATCCCCTAATGTTCCAAAATCCAATACTATGCATTACTCCCAGATGGGAGTAACACATTACCATTTGTTCCAATGCCAACTCTAGGTGCAGTACTTGATAAAGCAGTGCTAATCCCAACCTTTGGTGCAGCACTATTAAGTGCATCTTGGAATGTATATTGGCTGAGAGAAGTAGAGGCTTTACCTGCCCTGATTATCTCTTGTCTACTCATAGTAATTGGTGGCTTAGCAGGAGTGTTTGCTTTATTGGAGGTTCCTCCCTGAGACCAAGAAGCTTGGAGTTTATGTTGTGTCTCCTCAGGAGTCTTAGTCACAGCAGGAGTCTCAGACACAGTGATAATAGGTGACAAAGGCTTGGGCAGTGGTATATTAGGTACCATAGGAGCAGCAGTCTGTTTTGGTATCCATTTCTGAGTAGGGACAGACTTGGGCATAACCTGTGGCTTAGGCTTCCTGCACTTATCACTTTCATGGCGAATTCCACCACACACATAGCATAAAATGGGCTTCCACTCACATTCTACCACTATTTTAACAATGTTCCCATCCTCATCCAGAAATTTAACCAGCTCAGGAATCTTTGGGCCAAATGGAACTTCAATTAAAACTCGAGCAAAACCCAGCCTGGTTTTTTCCATTGTAGAAACATCACTTCGAATATATTTACCCAGTAAACCAGGAATTTTTGGCAAACATTTACCCCAAAATTTCAAGGGCAAATCCACTAACCTAATCCAAACTGGGACAGACTTAACATTATCCTTTGCTAATTCCACATTTTCAGTCCAATTTCTCACAATCAGGGGCTTGTTATCAAACAGATGGTGACCTTGTCTAAGAATAGCCTCTTTCATCTGTACATTGGCAAAACGAACCAAAAAGATGCCATTGGGAAGAAAAGATACCTTATCTATTGTATAATTCGCCCATATTCTCCGAATAAATCCTTCAACAACTTCCAATGGGGGATTGGCACCTAATATGAAGCAATACACAGACGGCTTCCAATAAGCAAGCTCCTCTTGTACGTCCTCCTTTGTGAGTTGCAGCAAATCCTTAGGCTCCTCTTTGATTCGACTCAAAGCCTTCTTTTTTTTACCTTGTACAGTCCATTCCTCTCCAGTTTCATCAATTACAGGTGATTCAAGGTCGAAGGGAGCTAAACCATTAATTTCATTCACACTTTTCACTTTATTAATATCAGACTCTGATGGACCAGTTTTTTTGGGGTTATTTGGGATAGATGATAAAGAAGACCCTTGATAGAAGAGCAAGTGTCGCTATTAACGACTTTAGTTCATCGATCTCTTCATTGTTGACAGCAGGAGGGGGGCTTTGTTGCGGCGGTGAAGAGGGATAGAAGGGCTCTTGGAACCCTTGTTGATAGTACGGATGTGGTGGTGTATAACTGCGCGGTGGGAACGAAGCATCCTGTCTCTGTTTGTACTGTCGATAAGCATAAACTTGGCAAGGTTCTGCAAGGCAGCAAACTGTATCGTGTCCCACGATACCACATCTCCCACAAAATACCACATGTTGCTCCGGTGAACGGAACATAGATGGCCTCTCCCAAAGCATCACCAATAGGACCTGTAAGACCTATCAAAACAATACTAGGGAAGAAGATAAGAACTGTCTCAGGGAATAAAATTCCTCGAGATGGAAAGAATTAAACGAAAAAAAAAAACAGATAGGGCAATTGCCTCCCCGGCAACGGCGCTAAAATTTGATGTCGGTCGTACTACACCAAAAATAAGACCTAAGTCAACTAACTGGGTAGTCAGTGGAAGTAGGGTTGATCTCCACAGGGAGGCAAGATATCTGCTAAATGGTTCTCTTATTTGGTCACAATTAGGGGTTTGAATTTGTTTGTTGACTAAACTACGAAGTAATAAGAGAGAAATAAAGGAGAGAAAAAAGCAAGAAATATCGAGTAAAATCAGATAAAGAAGGAATCTGTCAGAAATCGGTCTGCCGCGGTAGCTACACTATAGGGTTAACTAGGTCGGTCAGTTTATTGATAATAATAGCAAGGTTATCTCCTTTCGGTCTCAAACCAGTGATTATACCCTTTCGGTCTCTAATCGCCCTAAGGTCATCCTAAATAACTTTCGCCCTATTAGGAATCGCCTATCGTATCTATGCAAGTCTACCCTACCAATCTTTCGATCCAGGTGGGGGTTAACTAAATAATTGGTCTCCTGCATGCATTCATTCAACCAATCTCAATTAAATTGCATAAAACAATTCTTATCGCAAAATAACCTAACTAGTCAATCCTAACATGATACTACCACGGGTTCCCTCATCCTAGCATATTAGAGAAATTAGCTACGCATGGCTTTGGGCACTAAACTAGCAATTGCTAATCTAATAATACAAGACATGGTTACTAATAATGAAATTAATTAAAACAACAATAAGGAATGAGAATTAAATGAAAGGAAAGAGAATGATTACAAAGTTCAGATCCGGAAAGCAAAGTAAAGAACGAAATTGGAGTTTCCTCCTCTCCGTCGATGATGCCCTGATTAGGGATCTAATCATCTTATTTATAGTAAAACTAATGCATAATAAAACCTAATGCGTCACGGACCAAAGCCCATAACTAAAAACTACTCGATCGAGCACAATAACTACTCGATCGAACATAATTATTCAACCAATCACTCGATCGACCACAATAAGCTCTCGATCGAACATAATTATTCAACCAATCACTCGATCGACCACAATAAGCTCTCGATAGACCACAATAGTACTCGATCGACCACAATAGTACTCGATCGAACAGAAGAAGCTCTCGATCGAACAGAATAATACTCGATCGAGTACTTCTCAGCGCGTAATTCCTGCTTCGCGCACTGAACATCAAACGGCCGCCATTTCTTCGTTACTTGTCCGAATCAAGCGATATTTACGGTGTTGGAAAGATAACAGGATAAGCTTTCATCTTCAATTGGAATCACCTGATTATCTGTTGTAGAACTGGAGTTATGGCTCTTAAAAGTCGGCACTAGCGGCGTGAAGCTCTTCTTTTGTCCTCTAAGCTCTTTTTCTTCTATGCGCGTATCAAAATGGTAGTTTCCAAGCTCCGACTCAACTCATCTCCTAAATGCATGCATACTTGGGACAGTTTTGGCTTTGTTTTCACTACTTCATGGCTTGTACCTACAAAATGACAATGGAAGTACAAAGTAGCATATTCGGGGCATAAAGTGACATAATATCACCTAAATGACATAGAAATGCGTGTACAAATGGATCGTAAAGTGTATATGAAATGCACGCATCACCTTCTCTCTTTAGTAAGGGTGATGTAAGTTCTATTATGATTTTGTTGAGATCTTTTGCTACATATTCTCATGCTTCTGGACCCCAGATGAATTCAAATAAAACAAGTGCTTACTTCATTGGGGTTCATAGTGGAGTTAAAAAGGATATATTGCAGGTTTCTGGTTGTATTAAGGGTAAGTTGCCTTTATTTAGGAATCCCAATTACCTGTGGGAGAATGAAAAAAACTGACTGTACTGTGCTAGTAGAAAAAATCATTGAAAGAATCAGGAACTTTGGGACAAAAAAGTTGTTATATGCTAGAAGATTGGTTTTAGTTAACTCTGTGCTGACTGCCATCTACAGCTACTGATAAACATCTTTATTATTCCCAAGGGGTTGTTGAACAGGATTAATTTTATTTGCAGGAATTACCTTTGGGATGAAAATGTGGAGTATATCAGGGTTCCCATGGTTAGTTGGGAGAAAATATGTGCTCCGAAAAATGAAGGGGGGCTGGGGATTAGGAACAACTACTCCTGGAATGTTGCAGCAGTAGGAAAATTGGTGTGGTGGGTATACTGTTGTCCTGATAGGTTATGGGTGAAATGGATTAACCAGGTATATTTAAAAGGGGCTTCTTGGATTGATTACCAACCCAGTACTGATGTGAGTTGGGGATGGAAAAATGTTTGTAAGAATAAGGATCAATTGGCTCCTGGTTATGATAGTGGGCAGTGGACTTTGGATACTAAGGGATATTCTGTAAGTATTGGTTATGATTTCTTGAGGCCGAAATTTCAAGTTGTAAATTGGCATAAATACATTTGGCACAATTGGTGTATTCCAAAGCATCAATTTATTGGCTGGTTAATTGGCAGGAATGCCTTACAACTTAAAGAGAGATTAGTTGCATTGAGGATCAGATTGCTACTGATGCAGGTTGCCTGCTCTGTGGAAATGGAAATGAGACTTCTGATCATCTGTTTCAGAGCTGTCACTATAGCAGGTTGGTTTTTGCTGGTTTGGGTAAGCTGTGTCAGGTGACTTTTCCTCCTTCGGACTTACTGGTTTGGGTTGGGGGGCTGCAGTGTTCACAGCTGAAGAGAGGCGTGCTATTGTGTGGTGTTTTGGCAGCACATTATCACATCTGGATGCAACGGAATAAAGCTAGGGTTGATAGATGCTTACTGAGACCTGAACTTGTTTGTGATCATACTAGACGTGAGCTAAGGCTCAGTATTACTACTCGTTCTCATGTAAACCTAGTTGGTTTAGATTTCAATTGGTTGAGTAGTTCGTAAGTGTGATGTAATCTCAATATGTATTGGGTTAAAACTGCTTATGTATCGAAAATATATTAGCTTGTAATAGCTGTTCGTTTTAATGGAAACTTATATTTCATCAAAAAAATATAGAAAATGATGCTTATTTATCAGATCATTGTGGTATTTTGGGAGTCTTAGACAGTAATCAAATTTTAGATCCTAGTAGCGTTCTAGGTGCTCCATCAACCTCTGCCTTATCGGTCAATCACGAGCACGCTCCTGAAAAGTGTAGAGAGTTTATATATTTGCTCAGAACGTCGCAATAATCTACTTCCCATTGTTCTCCTTCAATTATTGATTTTGCAGGTGTAGATAAATTATGGTATTTTGGGAGTTTTATACAGTAGTCAGATTTTAGATCCTAGTAGCATTCTAGGTGCTCCATCAAACTCTCCTTTATCAGTCAGTCACAGTCACGAGCACGCTCCTGAAAAGCGTAGGGAGTTACGTATTTGCTAAGAACATCGCAATAATCTACTTCCCATTGTTCTCCTTCAATTGTCGATTTTGCAGGGTGTAGATAAATTATTATTAACCCGATCCTTTCCCTAGTTACGATCATTTCAAGATGTTGGATAATTGAACTAGTGATCTATAATCACATTATAATCCTTATTCTATCTGCTTACCTAATGGAGATACTTTCACCATTTAATCAATTGGAACTATACCTATTGCCCCTACTATTTTCCTTTCTAAAATGTGCTCCGCGTTCCGGCTATAAGATTTAACCTTCATTCAAGTGCCAAAATTAACAAAACAGTTGCATTTCAATTATCACATTTTCACCTCAATTCTGTCATTTGCAAGATTCTTCCAAGAAAGGGACTTTGATGGTGAATCACTTAAGGACTTCTATCTCTTGAAGTCATTTACAGTGTCCAACTTCTGTCACAAATTCTACCTTGAATTCTGTTGCATCACATAATTCTAGTGGGATAAGAGGGAAAGGCTCTTCTAGCGGAAACGTATGGTAGTCTAGACGAGGGGATTTTGCCTACATACAAGCTAAAACAGTTCAAAAAACTAAAAAGATGCAACATTTCAAAAATAAAACACAATGACCCTACTTCTTGTTCTACTCGCGTCAAGGCCAAAAAACACAAATCGCCTTTTCTCCAAGTACTATCAAAACATATTCTACTCTTCAACTAATCCATATTGATCTTTGAGATCCTTATCTCATACAAGCTTACAATGATCTACAAATACTTTTTAAACTACAGCAGATGATTTCTAAAAGAACCAATTGAACTCATCTCTTGTACAATTTCTTGTAATAGTAATGTTTTTTCTTCAAAAATTCTTAGTGATTGTTGAAACTCAATTTAATACAAAAGTCCAAACTATTAGATCTGATAAAGCTTTCGAGTTAGGTACCAGCACTCACACATTGAACCAAAAGGCTTGTTCATCAAACATCTTTATTTCACCTTCCAGGAAAATTACATTGTTTATAAGAAATCACACGCATTCCCTAGAAACAGCAAGAACCTTAATATTCCGGTCTAAACTTCCCAATAAACACAAAACTATACAAGCAAATGGTCTTCAGAGTTTAGAGCACATGAGCACATCAACAAGCCGCATTATTAACATCAGATAAAAGTGTGAGAACCATAATAAATCACATGTAAACAATATGTTAAGCCCTCATTTGAAGGCTTCATGAACAACAACGAAAAATAAACCAACTTTATTAAAATTAATTTATACCAACCTTGTTCACATGAGTACCACTACCACTAGTCATTGCTTTAAATTGACTCGATCGATAAAGTTCTTTCACCTTGTCTTGTGTCTGCAAACGTAAATTATAAAATGACATCGGTATATTCAAATCATCACAGCCACTAAGTAAACTTAAATGAGATACTTAAAATTCAATTGGATACAATCTAACTTTTATAATTTATCATTTATCAAATCCAAATTCCATACAAGGTTATATGAGATTACCTTTTTTGCAATATACAAGCATGAGAGTTTCTTGAATGCTTTCAAAGATGCATCCCTATTAAGCAAATTAGCTTGTCAATACAAGAAAATTAGTTGGTGCGAGAATAACACTTTTTAAAATCAATTAGAAGTATAACTTACTTTTTGGTTTGCTCCACAAGTACTTTAGCATAGCCAACAAGTGCCTCATGGAGATCCACATATATGTTTGGGAAAAATATTCGAAAATAGTATTCAACCTCGTCTTGGGTATAAATTCTTCGAGAGTCCAACTGATACAAAACAAAAAAATTGAATCAGTAATTTAAATATCGAATCTATCAAGATTTTATAGAAAATCCCCCATAAAACTAAAAGAATAAGGAATTGTGATGTTTTTCCCGCCTAAGTTACTGGAGCTCAAATTGGGCCTATTCTTTTATTACGCTGTATTGATAAATAAGCTAATGAATTGCTGCATTGATACAAAAAACGGCCCAACAAAATATAAAAAAAAAAGTCTGTCAATCAATTTCAGGGAAATATGAGGAGAATATGTTTCCTTGCAATAATTGGAGAATATTTTTATCCGGGGAAAGTTTTTATCCTGGGAAAGTTTTTATTTTTAGAAATAAAATCAACTCAATCAATTACAATAATTGTAGAATATTTTTATACAGGATTGCAATATCAAATATTACAATTATTGGAGAAATCAAATCAATTCAATTGCTGCATTGATAGAAAAACGTGTCAAGAAAATATTTAAAAAAAAAAAAGACTGTCAATCAATTTCAGCGAAATATGTGGAGAATATTTCTCCTTACAATAATTGGAGAATATTTTTATCCTTGATGAGTTTTTATCATGGGAAAGTTTTTATTTTTAGAATTTAAATCAACTCAATCAATTACAATAATTGTAGAATATTTTTATCAAGGATTGCAATTTCAAATATTACAATTATTGGAGAAATTAAATCAATTCAGTTGAAGTCGGCTCATCAATAAGCTTTAAAATATATTGCAATATTTTTATTCGAGGAAAAAAAAAATTGCAGCGAACCAATTTTTTTAAGCGAACTGAATTGATTTGGGGTTATAAACATTTTTTGGCTAATTATAAAAAATATCGATTTGGGGATGAAGATGATGAAGGTGATGATTGTGATGAAGATGATGAAGGATGAAGGTGATGAAGATGATGAAGGTGATGAAGGAAACCAATTTTGGGAAAAATAATCTGATTATGTTGTCTTAGGTTTTATCGAAATCTTAAGAGTATCTAATTGTTGTTCATGTTTTGTTATATGTAATTGTTTTGGGCTGTTTTGTTTGGGCTTATAATATCCAACGGTTCAAAGTTTTCTGGACCGGATCTCATGATCGCCACGCTACTTGGTGTATGGTGACGGTTCCATCTCTTATTTATACTACACTATTTTTTGATTCCTTTTAACATTTTATCAAAAATATAATAATTAATTACGTAATAAATTTGTTGTATTTTGTTATAATATAATACTAAATAACTAAAAGCTTAATTCTACTTATTTAATTACGTAATGTTTTTTGTAAGACGAAATAACTAAGCTCTCGTAGTAGCCATTTTTGATGAATAATTTAGGGTCAATAAATGAATTAGCTAAACATGGTATCAGTACTATCTAGTTTATTAGATAAATAAATTCAGATCGTCTTTGATTTACATGGTCAAAAAGTTCACTTGTAAGCTACAGAGGCCATAATACTCCTTCATGTTTAACAAGTTGTGCTTGTTACCATTGAAAAATTCATCAAACCTGACTTTAATAAATGGCAAAACCTTCGTGTTGTAGATTCAGCAAACCTGACTAAATAAAATAAACAATAATAAAACTAGTTTATAAACGTCATACCACTCCTCTGGATTTGTGAAGGTTAAGAGTCTCATCAAAGACCACGCCCATACGACTCATTAACGATATTATTTTCCGCAATGGGGAGTTTGATAATTGCTTTCATCTTTTTAATTAATTGAATGATATCAGCACTCCTACCATCATTCTTGAAATCCACCAATGATGGAAGTATTTTTCCTCGACCTTCTTCACTCACATAAATTGAGTTCATCAAATCACCACAAGCATATCCTAGAGAGTCGAGATAAATTAGTCCATGCATGACATCCCTGAAATTGAACAACAAACAAACATGCCAAAGTTAATTTTAACACTTTCTTAGCATGAGTAATATATACACGTTATACAACCACATAATATACATACCCGAAAATACGATCAAAGAAATTCGCAATTCGTTTCCACCATAGTGCCTTTGTTCCTTTTCCATGAGATTTCTTTGCTCGAAAAGATTTCAATTCCCGTTGAAAAAAATGATCAATAGGAACAACCGGTCCCCCTACTATAAATGGAAATGAAGATTGATTTATTACGTAATCAATGGTAACGATGAAGCCGTTTCCGCATCGTCCAAAGCATCTCAAGACGTCAATGTTCTACATTTGGGAACCTTTTGGCTTAATGAATGATTTTGGGATATCAAAAAAATCACAAGTCATGTATCCTTCATACAAATTTCCTCCTAGATATTTCTCAATTGTATACCGCAACTCAAACTCGAGAGGAACCTGAAAAGCAATACAAATACTCAAATAATGTGGATGAATTGTTTGGCATCAGGCTTCAGGACGAGCAAAACTTGATATTGAAACTAAGGATAATTATAAGTTTAAATATATGAGTACACAAGTGTGCTATATATATGTCATGTTCTATAATAATACTCAAGTTTTTATTTATTTACTTGTAGAGAAAAAGAAGAGGAGAGATAGAAAAAGGTTCACCACTAGAGTTGTCTCGACTTTTTCTTCTGGCAAAATTTTGAGCAAGGCTTGTTCTTGGGAGATGTTTTTTTTCTGCTTTTTCTAACAGTTGTGGGGCTACATCTGGAGTACGTAAGGGATTAGAAAGTGAGCACCGATCAATCATTTGCCATACAGTTTTATTGAAGAATATTATACCTTGGATCATATGGCGACTGGAATTGATTTCCCTTGCCCATTTCTGATACAACTTTTTGTCAACTCTTGAAATACTAGGATCTCTAGCAAAACAGTTGTATATCATGAGAGCCTCCTCGAGACCCACTTTACGTATAAGCACGCCACTGCAAATCAGAAAAACGGAACACTCAAAGGAAGGGAAAAGGAATAATACTAACATGCATACATTAAAAACCAAAAGAATTAACTTAAAGTGGTAGCTTTTTACCCTATTGCTTGAGTCAAGTTTGGTAACATTTGGTGTCCATGTAACAACAAACAATTGGCACCTCTATATGCCTCTGCAAACCAAAGATTAAAATAAGAGACTCTTGATTATCAAGTTTTTCAAATGTTACAAGTATAAGTTTAAAAGAATATTAGCCTTACCCATATCTCTTCCCAACGCTCTCAAACAATCAACACTTTTGTGCAGTAGCTGAGGATAATCCTCTAACTTAACAACATTCAAACTCTCAATGGCTTCTAAAGCATCTTCGAAATTCTTTTGCTTGCAGAAATTGTGAACTTCATGATGTGACCGTAATAGTTGCCCTTTTAACCCCTTAACGAACCCCATTTTGCATGCTTTTATGTATTCATTAGGGTCCTTTCTTCCTCTTTAGCTTCAAATTTGCATTCTTCTTGTTTTGTGCTCACTTGTAGGCGGAGGAGCCAAAGAACGCGCATTCTAGAGCATTTCAGAGCTTAATGGACGATACCTAAGGACCAAGCATGTAGGGGAGGCATAACCAAAGGCCTAAGTGAAGAAAATAAGCTAAGTCGAGGAGCCCCTGCGGCCTAGGAGTCAAGCCGTGCCGATTTTGAATCAGCTTGAGCAAAAGCAGCTGGAGGTCGAGCGACCAGGACCTGGGTCGAGCGACCGAAGCCCGAGGTTGAGCGACCTTCACCTGGGTCGAGCGACTTCAAGGAAGAACAAGTGGGACGACCGCCTTGCGACCCAAGCTACCTCTAATCACTTCGCCATGTCCTTGTGCGACACTCCATCTCAACTTAACCTAATTCTACACTTAGTATAAATACCCCCTGTCATCATTAAGCCCAATATAGAGTAATTAGAGGAGAATTAAGGGCAAATTAGGTTAATTAGTTCAATCATATTGTAATCAAATCTCAATCATTCCTTAATTTAGCTTAATCTTTCAACAACATTCATAGATTAGATTGAAGAATACTTGGGTTGTAATTGGAGAATTGACATCTCTTCATTTATCAAAGGGTTTCTTCTTATTTCATTATTGATCATATTTCCTTAAAGTTGGTACAATCTCTAATCCTTTCATTTACTTGTTCATTTACTTAATCATTCATCATGTTTTCATATGCTAGTTACTCTTTACCTATTACTTGCAATTTCACCATGATTAGTGAGTATTTACCTCACTAGGGTAAATGGGTAATTAGGGGAATGATTATGGGGATGAATATATGCTAATGATTGAGGGTTAATTGACTGATTAAACTTGTGATGATGTTATCTAGTCTTATGCATGCTTTATGTTTGATGTAATGTTTGAAACACAAAACTTGCATTGATTCTCTTTAGTCCGTGCTTGAACCTTGTAAGATCGTAATGCCTCAAGGATTGCGAGGACACTATTCAACCCTTATTGTAAGATCGTAATGCCTCGATTAAGGGTTAGACCGTGTTTAAGTCTATTAGGAAGGTTTGGGTGTACGGGTAATAACTAACCCTCTCCGGCCTAAGGGTTGTAAGATCGTAATGCCTCGACCCTATTTCATCATGACCTCAATCAATCTACCCAATTCATGTTTGCATGTGTTCTACCCATGATTATCCCCTATGATCCCATGACACCCTAGTATTTCTCCTTATTTGATTACATCCATATTTACTTTCTTATTTACTTTGCTTTACATCATAGACTTTACCTCCAACACAAATTGTTACCTTAGACACTTACTTTGCATAACCCAAGACAAATAGATCGCTATTGCTAGTTGCCCGTCTCGTGGATCGACCTCGACTTACTCGCTATCTACGTAGTTAGTTTGTTGGAGAATATAAATGTGTTTGGTGTAGGTGGAACGACGACAATTCGCCTACGAACCAAAATGGTGTCGTTGCCGGGGACGGTGTATTGCTAGTAGATTTATTTGTCTTTATTTGTACTTAGTTTTTGTCTCTCGTATCTTGGGGAAATCCATTCCTCAAGGTAAGTTTCTAATCATTTTATCATGTTTGATACTTTGCATGCCAAGAAGACTACAAGATACTCTTGTACCTCTTGATCTTGAGATAGGGAAAACCTTGAGAAGACTTAGAAGAGCTCTTAGGAATCCTTCTACTTCAACAACGGAGACTCTAGGAGAACTTGTGGAAATTAAGATAAGTGAAGTTGAGAGAGTCTTTTCCAACCCTTTTGCAATACAAGGAGAGGAAAACCCACAAACAACTAACCAAATCCCAAACAACCCATCAATCATGCCTAAGTTTTCATCACATTTCGTGCCCACCGAAGAAGATTTACCAAATGGAAACCCAACACCACCACATTTAACCGGAAATTTCATAGCCAAAACCGCTTTCATACAACTTGTAGAGCGTAGTCAATTTGGAGGAATGCCTAGTGAGGATCCACACCTTCATATGGAGACATTTTGTGACTATTGTGAAGCCATATCTCAAAATGGTGTCACACAAGACCAAATTCGATGGGTGTTGTTTCCATTCTCTCTAATTGGCACCGCTAAGCAATGGTTCAAAAGCTTGGACAA
>JAGPOY010002473.1:1788-16556 GCA_018983105.1 Silene uniflora | reverse complement strand
CTAGCACTATGTTTTCCCAACAGGTTTAAGACGGATACTTCCAACTTCAGCTTCAGCTAATTATGTGCGATTATGGTCATTGTTCTAGCCTCTAGGACAGTGACAATTTTTCAAGGAAAAAAAAAACCATGAACACCTCACTAGATTTTTGTTCTTGCTTCTAAGTTCTATCCATATATAGCTTCTTCAAGAGGATATTGTTTTTTCTTCATTCATAAAGAGAGCTAAATCCCATCATTATTGGACGAGACTTTGGTATGGGAGTCGAGATTGAGGTTCTGAGGCCGATAGATTGTAGGTCTGAATATCGATCTACAACTATAATATAATGTCGATGTTTCAAAGTTCTTTTTAATTCGGTAAAAATTCATGTGATTCATATGCGATGTGTCTTCCTAGTTGGTTAGCTAGACAATGGCAATTAAGTTTAATGTAAAACGATGGCATAATGAATATTAGGTATTTGATTCGAACTTCGAATTCCCGTCTCCAAGTATTATAATGTAATGTCCCTATAATTTGTGGCTCATTTGGCAAAAAATAGATTAACAACCACTTTAGTATTACGGCCTATACAGGATAACTAAAGTTATACTCCATAGAAATTAGGAACTACGAGTAGGTTAATAAGATTATTTATGTTCTGGAAAAAAGGTCAAAACCAGTGTCAAAAACTAATTAAGGGGCATTCCGAGAATCGAACTCGGGACCTCTCGCACCCAAAGCGAGAATCATACCACTAGACCAAATGCCCTTTTGGTAAATAACTTCTGACTAATACATTAATCCTTATCAACATTCACCCCAGTACATGAAAGTAATTTCTCTCAAATGCCTTTCTTAGCACCCAATCGATTGACTTTCATGGAGAGAATTCCCGTCACTACATGGAAATATTTTTGTATGATATTCGTTTTTAAATTATTAAAATGACATGTTGCAAACAGTTTCAACTTTAAAATATAATATCTCTGTTCCAATCTTTTCTATACTACTTAAAATATTACTCACCTGTATTTCATAAACGTATAAAAATGATTGCATTAGGCAGATATACTCCGTATATGATACTTCATGATATGATTTTTCTTTATTATACATTTTGCCTTGTGTTCGAAATCCTTGGAATACCATGATTCTGAACTCTAAATAAATAGGTACTCCTGGTATTTATGAACTTTGGTTCGTGTGTCCTGGGTTACGATGTACTTAACTCTTATTGAAAACGGTAAATGTTGCTTGTGATCGTCTTTTCAAAAAAGACTTCTCACAATGCTCTCTTCCACTTGCTCTTATTCTAATCGGTTGTGAGAGGTCTTTTTGAGAAGACGGTCAACAATGAGAATTTGTGTATTCAAAATACTGAATTCTTATTTTGATCCGATAACAACGCACCTGAAACAGACCCAACCTCACCTTCGCGACACAGATCTAACTCAAACAAGTCAACAACCCATTTGGAATGTACTACACTGTACACACAGTACACATGAAGCTCTTGAAAATGAAATACAGAGCATCTCACTTTTTGTACATTCCACTTATTACATCCACAAAAAACAGGGCGATATGTAAAATCTGCACAACTATTTTAGCCAGGCACCATCTTATTCGAGGACATCTCGGATTTTATCAAACGGCGTATTATCTACACAAACGTATGGATCTATACTCTCTTCAGTCTTCACAACCCCTTTTGTTTATGCTTTCTCGAGGAACCTTAGTAATTTTGTATGCCCTTGGTGTCGAATCATTGATGACCGAAACTAGAATACCCGGCAAAGCACTATGACTAGTATTACAACAGAGCAGCCCAACGCCTGCAACAAGCAGTAAATTGTCAGTACAAATAATTTTACAATGACAGAAGCAAGAAAAAACACACGTGAACTGAATATGAAGGGAAAAACATACTGCAATGGCAGAAGCAGCAAGACCAGCCCGTTCTCTTGGGTCTTTACGATAGTAGCTTCCGAGATATAGAAATGCAGCATAAAACCACATCACAGGACAGACAAAACCTAAAAGAAAACTGTAGAGAGCGGAATTATTAGAAGGATTCACCGAAGATGATACTTGATAGCAAAAACCTGTGAAAATTTACAAAACTTACGAGAACCACCCCAACCCGCAGCCAAAGCAAGGGAGAGGCTTATCGTAGATTCCCACTTGGTAGTCCTCTACGTCTTTGATCAAAGAATATTTGGCTTTTCCATGTCCTGTAACATCCTTTAACTGCCCTATAAAAACATAAATTTGACTCTCAAGAGAGATATCGATATTGTTTCCTTTGCATACACAAAGCTAAATAATCACAGTAAAATTTAGGTGAGTGCAAAATCACAGAAGTCTTTTAGTACAAAAGGAGAGTAAGTTGCAGCATATTTTATGATTGAAAACCATAAGTTATCCGTAACTGTTTCCTAGGCAACATATATTATTTGTTCGTAAGACGGGTTGGGGGTTGAATGTCCGACATTAAGTTTGAAACATTCGCCAGTCAACTAACAAGTCAGCAGGGGCAATGTGCTAGTTCATGCACCGAATTGCATATGAACTTACAAAGGTTGATTCCTACCCAAACTGGGAAGAGGGTGGCAGTCTTGTAAGGGCTCTCATCCACTGTCGTACCTTAAATAAGTAAACTACAAAAATAGCTTGGCTCAGTTGTGTAACCCAGGAGGAACTTTTTAACGGCCTATCAATATAGCCAATTCTTTTTACAGGCTGTTGCTTTCTTGAAGAGACAAGCCTTATCGTGGACTTGAACAATGATGGACAAAATTTAGAATTCTGCAATATTTACATTTTTTCCCCTTTCTCTTGTTTCCCACACCACGCCAAAATACCTAAATTTTCTTGTTTGGGAAACAAATCTTAAGTCGAACCATATCGGAAGTCCAACCAAGTCCAAAGCATAAATTTTGGCGTGGTGTGGGAAACAAGAGAATTTAGACTTGAACTAGGATGGACAAAATACCTAAATTCTCTTGTTTGCCACACCACGCCAAAATTTATGGCTCCGCCACTATGCCCAACCATACATGGAAGCATATCTAAAGCTTATGTTGAGTACAAAACCTACGACACTGAGCTCAACAGTATAATGACAATACCCACTTTGAATTTGGATGGTTACCTTTAAATACTTGGAAATATTGAGACGTTGGTCTCAAAATATCTAAATGTGTGTTTGATACCGATTTATTCAACGAAGCATCTTCCTTTAAGGACTCTAGATCTTCAATATTGGTACCTGCTGCGCCAACCAAATACATAATCATTATCTTAGGAGAGGGGGGAAAAATCTTAAGCTCATCAATTTCAATTCGCATTTGAGCCAAGCTTTTTCCTGAACTTTGCTTTTGTCAAAGAGAAGTACAGAAAAAAATACACACCAGTGCGACCACTGACGGAATTATTACAATTATAATGGGAGGTATACCCCATTCTGACTTTATTTTCACCAGTGACCTCTTGTTTGATTATTCACCATCTATTTTCAAACTTTAATTCCTCTATATTTTACTCAAAGCTCCATCTTTGAGCAAGCGTCCTTCCCATATCAGTTATCGTATATTAGTATATGTTTATAATTTACAAATCTCAGACCCGCAGAAATGAGAGAACTATGTTCAAAGCTTAACGGCTCCTCTTGAGTACAGTGTAGAAACTGAAATTCACAAATTCTATGCTGTCTAACAAAACAGGCAAACTTCTATATACAAAGTTCAGACTCTAGCTAGAAAACTACATTTTCAACCTATCCGTAAACAGATGCGTGCTTAACTTGGCAAAAAAATCAGTTGCTGATGTTTTATTTTCAGTAAAATCTTAGTGTAAACCATAAAAAAGCGCTAGTGTAATTCCTAGCAAAACGCTATTGTCATTCCAAGCTATTGTCATACTAGCTGGTACTAATCTCAATTAGATTCAACTATATTCTCTTATGGGTCAAAGTTTTATGGGAGGGAAAATATTTGAGAGAAGAATGGGTTCCAAACTCGCATAGGAGTGTATTTTCGTGTGATATGTTAGGTAGTGTTATAAGAGGTGTATAAGTGTAAAGACTTAAATCTTAGATAAAAAAAACATTTTTTTTTCCCTTAGTCCAACATTCGGAAATATCCTCTTTGTGTTGCGAACGAAGGGGAAAGGGCAGTGTAAGGCTGCGTACCCCGCAGTTCGCAGAAGCTATTGAGGCCTGGGGTAATGTTGTTTTTGTTGTTGTAGTCGGACATTGGGACTATAATTTATTGAAGAAAAAAGAACAAATACAAGGGAGAATCAGTACTCTTGTCCATTATCAACGGTGACATCCAGTAAACTTGAGCTGAGAAAAACCCAGTGCACCACAATATCCTGATCTCTGCCTGAAAATAAAAATAAAAAAATTCACATAAACTAGGAGCATATCATCTATATCACAATTCAAGACTCGGAATCCAAAATTCGCACTTTTAGGAGGTTGCTAAACATATGTAGATGTAATAATGACATCCTCACAGTAATTTTAATACAAAATACTGAAAGACATATCCATAAACAAAAAAGGGATCAAATTTTCCAGATAATGTTAACAAAACGGACACAGCAATGTCCTTCACTGGGCATTTGCAAATTCATATCCTAGTTACGACCTGGAGTCTAAACTCCACTCCTAAATCTATTAGGATTAGCCTCACACCAACTCTAGCAAAATATTCTGATGGAAATGAACTTCAGAAGTTGAGACCTGCAGTCGTTCATGTCCTAATAAGTAAGACAACCAAATGATTGAAAGGCAAAAGCAAGCACTTTGAAAACATTCTTTCAATTCAAAATATCAATTTATAATCTTCTTCGTCTAATCAAGTAGAGGTAGCCGCTTGACAAAGCTTTTTGAGTTTTTTCTACATAAATGGCAAATGCCATGGTTTAGATCAGGGTTCAACGGTAGACCTACAACAATTTGTTTATTGGTTCTGTTGAAAATTCGTCATCTTCATACAAATATTGTACAGAATAGAATTTAATCTTCTCTTTAACATCAAAATTGGGTGAAATGTATGAAGAATTGCTTGACAGTCTCCTAGAACCTCATCTAGTTTACAAATGATCCGTCCCGACAGCATACATATATTTCCTTCCCATTTCCTTGTTCCTTTTCTCTCATTTTATTTTGTGTATGCAACCACTTATTGACAGTTTCAATGATCGATTCATATCAGCCGACCCTAAATCATATACGGTGAACTTGTAAAGCAAAAATAGAAACAAAAGGAGTCTCAAACTGATGATCTTCTAGGAAAACTAATGACAAACAATTATCTAGTAATTGATTTAGGTTGGATTATTATCCCATCATATATACAAATCAAGATTAAAAATCAATCAAAATTTCCAACTATCAAGATCAATTTTTCATCATAATTTCTCTATAATTTGCCAAATTTCCATAATTCAACGACCGATTAATCAACCTACCAAACAGCTCATAATCAGCAAACCCAGAAAACAAGCAAATTATTACTCACCAAAGTTAATAACTTTACATGCTCTAGCTATGAATCGATGATATAACAAAATGAAAACCCGATTACAGTTAAATATATAAACGGTTTTTCTAACGTGCGTACTTTTTTTAAATAAAAGAAAGAATCATGATAGACTCTCACATACTACAGGACAGATATTAGAAAAGCCGATATATAAAACACGTAAAGAGTGAAATTAATCAAGGGAAGTAGAAGAATTACCTTGGAAGATTAGATTAGATTGTGATAAAATGGGTAATGAAGAAAAATCAACGAGGATTTGGAGAAGTCTACGGGAAAACAAAGTGGGTTATAAGTGAGGAAATAAAGAAGCGGGAAGGTGGGAAATGGGAATGCAAGTAGTAACCAACATTGACATTTTCATAAGCACAACTGCACAAGCTACGAGTGTTATTGACTCTTTCTCTTTTTGGTCTTCTTTACTTTTCTATGACTTCATGATTTTGGCCTCACCCGGTGGCTCTCGAGTTGTTCATGGATGGGACGATTTAATGGGCGCATTAATAAATGGAAAGATTATTGTGTGAGAAGGTCTCATTTCCTAAGACCATCCTTTTGGTACATAAACATTAAATACGTGATTTTTAATATAAAAGGATCGATGAGATTATCTTATTCTATAATTTTTGTCATAAAAGAAGCGATTCATTTTAAATTAACCTTGTGGTGTTTGGAAAACCAATTTATAAAAATGGGACAATGTTTTAAGACCCAATTTTACTGTCCTTCGTAGATGGGATGATTTAATAAAAAAATGATCAACAAATGGACCCCCTCCACTCTCCTTGTCTTTGCACCAAATCGAAAGGTAAACAAATGATCATGACGGGGAAGTAATATTGAAAAGGTAGGTCTTTGTAGAAATGGCTTAGCTTCCACTAGAACGAGAAAAGCAACTGTTAATGCCATTTCAAACCATTCAGATTTATTATAAATCGCTGCAAATAGTTACACAATCTCCATCAAAAGCCACGGTCAAAAACTTGCAAGTGCTATTAATAATTACACCAAAAATCATCTCTTTTTCTCCTCATATTTGAACTTGAGATGTGTCAAAAACACAAAAAACCACAAAAATCGCTATTACCGTGGATTCATTTAACGTTTTCAACCCTAATTAACAGTGTATGATGATTCGACAACTGGGACATATCAATCCTAATCTAACTGTTGCTTGCTTTTACTTTTCTTCATCTTCGCCTTAAATCGTGATTTGACCATTAAGGTTTGCACTGTATTTGCAAAATTCCCTACCGCCATCAAGAGGAGGAGAAACCCACAAAAGACAACCTGCCAATAGAATGCACCGATCGTTATTCTTCTGATGGAGTAAGGACCAGTTAGGGAAAAGCTCATTGTTGACGCAAGTCATTTTACACCCAGAAGAGAAAGAAAAAGAAATAGATAAATAAGACTTCACTCACCTGCCATTCAGATACAACTCCAGTAAATGCTGTTCGAATCAACAACAATCCCACATATGCCTCAAAACCCTGAAAAGATCACAAGAATCACACATTAATAAATAATAAGTATACTTATACCCTACAATAATCATCAGTTTCACAAGCTTTACTTCAACACCCAATATTCAACCCTCACAACATCTGTGTTTGTAAGATAATAGCGCGAGTTCGGCAAGTTAGGTACACTAATTTTTTTATCCTAAGCAGCTTTGAAGGTCTCAAAGCACAAACCCACGATCTCTTCATATGCAACTTGCAAAGCAGACAAAACTGGTGCAAGATATCTCAAAGAAAGTTTTAGCGAGTAGAGCAACCGCATATACCTGCAAAATGAAAAGTATAGGCAAGAGGAGGCGAAGCTGGCCATGCACTCCAGCTGTTTCTCCCCAAACAACATCCATTCTTTTTGCCTGAAATGAATCAGAAGTTGAAAAAAATGAGTAGCCAAAGCTGGAAAGCTAAATATCAGATTATAGGAATAACTGAATATTTTCTTGCCCTTCATTTTTACCCTTGACTTGTATGAAACTAAATCATCTATTCACGGGTTGGAAAAGGAGGGAGGCAGCTTATTTAGAGAAATTGAATTCAAAGGTGTAGAGTGTATTCACATTTTTTCACCATAGGCACAATAATTCTGGCACTAAAGGCTATAGTCCCAAGATGTCAGAACTCGGAAGTCAGAAAAAAAAACTAGTAGGTGGCGCTAAAACAATATTAATAATTTTAAACAAAGTACTAAAGACCAAAAGAAAATGAAAGTCCTTTTTGGGATACAAATAGTTCTCCAGATTCTGACAATAAACTTGTACTTCCTGACTCAGGTAACCTTAAAGATGAGATCTCCTAGGAACATTATACAAATAAAACCAAGAGCACTACTTTTTAACTTGATTGTAACATATACCATTCAGATGGATTCTATTTATCTAATATTCATTCAACGCATATTTAATTCAGCCACACTCTTTAATTTTAACCTGAGAAGTAATATCTCCATCAGACATTAATGACACCACGACAAAATCCATCAATAAAGATGCAGTACATGGAAATGTTTTATGCCCAACCATCTTGGTAACAAGAACAATATATACTCCCACAATTAACATGGATTCACTACATTTTTTTTTGAATGTGCAAATAAATTCACTAGATTTCCACTTTTGGCCAAGAAATAGCCGAAAAAACAGAGCTCTCTAGTCTGGACCCAAACCTTTTCTTACATATCCTTCATCTCATAAATTGTTGCTCTGGAAGCAAATGTAGTGAATTAACATGAATGAAGAAAATATCCTCATAATCTTGCTAAACAGCCAAAATTTATTTAAAAGCTTCCAGCAAATCTATTTCCACGGGTAAGAGCATATTATTCATAAAGAAGCACAGACCTTTCCAAGTGCAATGCGTGTGTATAATCTCTGCCGTTGATATCGATTTTGCAATAGCATTGCGAATCCTTGCATTGCTGCCCATATTAGAAATAGTTTAACCCCTTTCTGCACAGAATTGCAACATGACGAGTTACAACACATAAGAAGCAAGTCTAGAGAATAATCCAGACATAGTGAATACTAAAGAAACCTCTAATAAAAAAAATATAAAAATAAAATCAGACAGACTTTTCAGCTTCTACTTAGCTTGCATTTATATCTCCTCTCTATAAACATGTTTACATGCCAAGTCGACATCATTCTTTTTGGTTTATCTATAGGGTTCTACTAAAACACTAGTTGAATATGGTGTACAAGGCTAAGCCCGTGGACCCTGGTTTGATAAGGTTTGCCAAGTTCATAATTTGTAGAAAGTTTCTAACTCGTACTCCTTTTTTGTAATATGCATGACATCAATGCGTCTAGTTTTCTACAGATGAGTTAACTAAAACCTTAAATTTGGATACAGATTATTAAAAGTGTGACAGCAATGGTCGAGTTCAATTGTGACATTTTACAATTAATTATTTGAGAGTTCTTTTCTTGGTCCTCTATACTAGTCTCAAGAATCTCAACTCTCAAAGACTGATATGATAACTTTCTCAACATTTCTAACTTATCCTCTAGGTTAGAACTTCTTTGGTAACATACAGACCGTCTAGTCTAGTTCGTACTAAGTAATTTATGTACAATAGTTTTGTATGATTTTGATTTTCGACCCATTATATTATTTTATGACTACCACGTAATGAGCTCTTCTACTCTTAATAATATGCTTACAGTTATTTTTAAATTAAAAAAGTGAAAAGAAGAACAAACCACTAAGCGAGAACAACAAAAAGACCTATGACCAACCCTTCACAAATCTCACATTCACTAGCACTCTTCACTGGAGAAGAGTTCTTTTGAGTTTTGATGAGCTGTTTTACAAGTATTACTGTGGACGTCAGAAGGCAAGCTTTCCTAAGATATGTAGTTAAATTGGTCACGACCCTTTCTGGGTCTCGGAAATTCTCAATCCACATATGTGAGCAAACTGCAACCCCATATTCCTTCATCAAGCTCAATGGGTCATCCGGGTCGGGTCTTTTCCTATCATTTCGAAACCCCACTACCCGAACTGAAAACGGTCGAAACAGCAAAACCTGTTCGGGTTTCATCCCAGTTGAGTCAATAATTTGCTTAAAAATGTTGGCTTACAAATGGTTTGATTAATTGAACTAGGTTAGCAAAACAGCCTGAATTTGTTATCACTTCTGAAAATTATGCAAAGCAATCAATGATTAGAAGTAGAAGAAGGCTAACATGCAAAATCAACAGACCTAGGCCATGTTCTTTTGGACTCAATGGTCTGAAATGGACTAAACTGAACTAAACATATAGATACTAACATGTACTGAAGTGAAGTGAAGTGAAGTGAAGAGTAAAATGAGATGAACTTAGCTAAACTTACTTATTGGAACCGAACTGAGCTTAGAAAAAGTTATAAAACACATGGCCTTTAATATCATCGCGATAAGTAGATATGCATGAGATATTAAAAAATGCTAGTTGAGTGATGATGGGCCATTTCATCAGCAGATTTATTTCCTTCTTGTAGTATAAACAAATATTGCGAGAAGATTCCACGTAACGAGATAACAAGATTATGGTAACCAAGAAATTTAGCCAATCCGTAAGCTTTTAAGCTTCAGGGGGCGACCCAATAAGATATCGGTAAATACGCTAATCATTAAGCCTTCAACACTTCAAAGCAAAGGGTCTAAAATACTATATCAGTTTCTCGGAACCACCACCGCCACTCAAGAGCATATCTCAATCTATAAGCTATATCACTTTCCAACATTACAAGGCCTTGTTTGTTTCATCAGAAGTCAGCATTGAAAGTTGAAACGCCCAAGAAGCAACCTAAGTTACAACATTTGGTTGGAGGAAGTCGGAGAACTCGTGGAACCAAATAAAGCAGTTAACTTCTATTAAAAATTAAGGGAAGTGATATTTTGAAGACAGGACAAGGCCTTAATTCTTTTTCAACTATGTGGCAACGGCCACTGTCATAAATTTTACCATGAACACAGATCATTGCAAAAAGATACCTGCTTCTGAGAACAATCAGGTTGGCCCCTTATTTCCCATGTTAGGCTCACAATGGCCATCACCATAGCACAGTAGTGATGATATATCCACCTGCAGAATTTAAGCAGTCATTGTTACTTTGAAATTTGCATTACAATTGAACCAATGACTGACTATCCAACTATCTGACTCAACAGCGTTAGAAAATTAATTGAAATCTGCCAGTCAGTAAGACGCCATAATATACTGGATCTGTAGGCAATTTCCTTCTTTACTGTCTTCAACGTAGGACAAGTTTCGATCTATAATGTCTTTGGTTTTTGCCTAAGACTTGAGTACCTTATATAGTACAAGTGTTCAGCTATCCAGCTATCCAAGTGAGGCTTGTTTTAAGTAATCTTATAGTCATCTTCAAAATCAAATAGTAAAATTTTACAAACAAAATGCCATGCACGTCAGACAAGATTCTTTCCTCTCCATAGTGATAGTAACACCACAACCAATCTAGCCTTACACACATGCCTCTATGTGAGACAAGGGGAACAGGTGTACAAAGCGAAGGCAGCCTAGCACAAAGCAAAAGCAATGGTGAAACATTCTGGAAATTCAAGTTCCATGTTACATCCTTAGGACTAGCATAACAAAATCAAGCAAAGAAATGGTGAAACATTCTGGAAACTCAAAATCTCGTATTACATATTTACATCCCCAATACCAAGACTGAGAGTAAGCACCAGCGGGAGAAAAAACAATCTCTTGTTTGATACTCAAAGATAGTTCTTAAACAGAAAGACATGATGGATCGACAAAACTATAAGGCATAAAAGGAGCAAATTTTTTTACCAAGGACGGATATCACTGCCATTCACTCTCAAGATATTTTCTCTCAAAGCTAGCCCTGTGTAAAGGAACAATAGCCAAGCCTGACAAAGACAGATACAAGTTTATTCATTGGCTGACAGAAGAACTGCAATTAAGTTACAAGTGTATAGCAATATATAGCAAAAACCTCGTATAGCTGTACGGGAAATGCTGGCATGCAGCCATTCCATATCCAAACCCTCATAAGCAATAGCATCGAAGGAAAGAGAAGAAACAACAAAGCAGTTCTGTCCTGTTCGAAAGTAAGTGGAACGAATTCAAAGGCCGACATATGGTGAATGAAAGTTGAAACAAAAGGCAAAAGTTGATTCCTTAGCATTAACAGAAAGAAAAGAAACAGTCAGTCAGTTTTATCCTGCTTAAAATTCAAAATCAACTAGAACAAGTTCGAAGTATAGCAACCCAATATACAAGTGAAATCAGTTATTTATCTTAGTAAGTAAGTGATTGTTGATCAAGTAATAATGCAAGGAGACAAGCTAACAAAAAAATCATGAACAGAATAGGCAAGAAAGAACAAAAAAAGAATTGGCAAAAAAAGAAATGCAAGCTCATTGGTGTTCATTGCCTAAACAGAAATTTCCTTCTATCAAGTCAATGGCTTGATGAATCAACTACCGAATATAGCATCCACCACATTGTCAAACAAAAAGCAAAAGTACAACATGACAACTGAAAGCAATAGCTTTGACATCTCACTTGTGGAAAAAATGCTAAAAGGTTTTATCATTAACAAAAGGGAAATATACAGACACAACTTTTCTTATTCTCTAATTGCACCGTTCGTGAATCATGGCGAACCATTGCAACAAAGTTCTTGTATGGCACTCTAGACGACTCCACCATTCATAACTCTTTAGCGAGGCAACCCCCCACCCCTCGCACACACACTTTCTTCCCTTTCCAGAATGAGAAACGAAATTCCAAGTTAAACTGGTTAAACTGTTTGTATCACATTTGTAGACCCTCGACTGAGTACAGCTCTTAAATAGAATACGGTTGCCAAAAATGAGAACCTTCCAGCAACTTCTAATTTCTTATTTCGTCACACTTGGGAGATACGCTCTACTTTCAAACAGTATTTAGTGACAAATAAAAAGAACTCATCACCGTCATCATCGCCATCATTCATATAAATGCATGTTTGGACATCAAATGACGGCCATTTAAAATCGAGTTCTAACAATCAATCAATTAACAGAATGAAAGGGTGAAACAAAACAAACAAAGAACCATAAAAGTCATCATACTCTGTAACTGTTGTATTCCTCTTTAACCTTCAACTGCACATCTTTCCTCGAAGCTCGCACATTAATAGGACCCAAAAACATCCTTAAAAAACGACCTGTATCATCATCATCATCATCATCATCATAATTACGCCGAAAAATACGATTAATCATCAACCTTAATCATACAATTAACAAAAGATTAAAACTTTATTGCAAAGACGACATACTCTCGGATTTTCCTGGAAGAAACGACGACGCATCACCATCAACTAGTATACATTTCGCTCTATTCAATTCATCTTCCAACTGCAAAACACAAACACAAACCCTAATTATAACAAAACCCCAAAAATCAATTAAATTGAACAAATGCGAATAGCTCAACCTTTTCAGCGAGCTTAGGATCGATGTGGTTATCGGAAATAATGGAGGAACGAAGCTTTTTAATGGCGTTATCGATCGAAAATGCGCGTTGTTTAATAATTTGTTCATCTTTAGAAGAATTAGAAATCAATGACGACGCTTTTTCCTGCAATTCTTTCGCTTGTTCAACTAAATTCGCAACTTCTTCCTCGATTCTCGATTCCTGCTGTTGATCCCCCATCAAAACCTCACGAATTTCAACCAGCTGATGTAATTAAATTAGGGTTAGAAGTATCAAAATCAAATTGGTATTATCAGTGTCGAATTGCATGAATTGAAATGCATGAAAACAAAAAATGGAGCTGAATCAATTGTAATGCGGAGAAATGGGGGGAATTAAATCAAATGCAAGTGATTTCTGGGAAAAGAGGGTGAAATTAATTAAGAAGAGAAGAGATTCGTGATTTGAGATTTGTGATTTGGGGAAAAGAGATTAGGGATTGTGATTCGGGATGAAGTGGTTCGATAGGTACCAAAATGAGTAGAAGAACAATTGAGAACCGCATGTGCACAGTGCCACAGTGCACTAGCTAGCAAGATGCAATTGTTGTACTCGTACTCTTATTATTAAAGGAACATTTTTTTCGAGCGAAGTGATTGGTTGAATAATATAATAAGGAGTTTTAAAATAAAGATAGGAAAAGAAAATTTGTGAAATGCTCCGAGAATCTCAACCTTCACAAAACACTGAAAATTAATCCTAAAATAAATAGTGGTAGTCTCTCATACGTACAATACAACAAATATAGCTCTAGACAGAGGTTGTAGTTGTAGTCTCCTATGCAAACCCATGTATATCAACATAGAACCTAGGTAGCACTAAAACGGACTTGGACTTGGACACGGACACGGACACGTGATACGGCATCCCATGAAATTTAGGACACGAGACACGCCTTTTGAATTTAATAAAATATATATTTTATGGTTAAAAATAATATATAATTTTAGTTTTGTAATATATTTGATATATTAAATTTAGATGAATGAAGGTCAAATTTGAGCATATGACTATAACTATTCTCATTTCTCACCCAAAACGATCTTTTGATCGATCTCTTTTTGCATTTTATTCCTCGTTTATCCTATAATATGTTTAGGCGTGTGTCCGACAAGTGTCGGGTGTCCGAGTGTCGGACGCGGTGTCCGACACGGTACGGCTAGTTAGGAGGAGTGTCCGTGCTACCTAGCATAGAACAAAGATTCAAGGTAGTAATCTCCTAGCCATAATGCAATAAGCATTATACTATAAATATATAGGTATTTGTATCTCCGTTTTCTCACATTGTTCTATTCCATATATTCCGTATTTCATACGAACTTCTGCAGAATTAATTGCAGCAATTCAATATTCCACATGAAACGAGAACAAGCTAACGACATATTCATGGCAAGAGCTCTTCCATAATTAATTGCAGCAATTCCATATTCCACGTGAAACGAGAACAAGCTAACGACATATCTATCATCTAGAGGCAAAAGCTCTTCCATACGTACAATACCAACAACATATGTGTGAGACGACGCATGGGAAGGACTTACAGCTCCCAGCAGATTTGCAATAATACCTATTGAATTATTCGACAAATCTACATGTAACATAGAGCAAAAAATCAAGCTATCTTAACTTCTTAGAGAGACGTCGCTAAATTATATGGGATGAGGCAGCCACGGACCACAAATTTTCTTTTGAGCACTTGATTGTACAATGCGAAAAAT
>JAGPOY010002472.1:0-14769 GCA_018983105.1 Silene uniflora | reverse complement strand
AGTAGCAATGGGGTTCCAAACTTCCCATGTTTATTTAGACGTTTTAGCCTCCGCATCCACCTTATACCTCAAAATATTTAGCCAAATTAAACTCTCAGTACTATTATAGTCGCAGTACAATAGTTTTATTATAATATCATATTTCATGTATCTCAAATGATTACAAAGCGGGTTTATATGGGTATCATACATCAGTGGTGTAGTTGGCGATAAAATCATCATCATCATCATCATTAATAAACTTGAATCAACTCGCACACTACAATCCTGTCTTCAAACAAACAATATTATAATCTTAATAACAAAATCATTATTTAAAGATAGATTGCATATTGACGTAAAAATAATGAAATCAACTAAAACTACGTAGATTGGTATATTTAATAACTTCATCGACATACTACGAATAATCCCCCTAGTACTAAAAGAATAAGTCTATCTAAAAATTTTCCCTCCAAACCACCTATGCTTAAATAAGGAAACAACTAAATTTATGATGTTAGAATCTCTCCATTTCAATAAGGAAATAAATAAAAAATAAAGTTATACCATATATGTGGTTATATTATTCATATTCATATTTTTTTTTTTTTAAAATTTGACACTTGAGACCCTATATAAATCAAAATCTTATTTTATTTCAAAATAAATTTGTTAATGAAAATTATTTTAATTACTAAATTATGTGTTATAAATTCTTAAAAAAAATGAGCTAATTAAATTTTCGAGAACTAGAAAAACTTATAAAAAAAATTCGTAAGTAATTTATTTAAATAATGTTTTGACTCCAAACTCAACGAATTTAATTAAAATTAATCGTTTAATAAATAAATGAAAAGTGTCAACCTCTATATTTTCTATCTTTTTATTTTCATCTTATATACTACTTAGAACATGGTTTTAACCTTCAACATATAACTTAATATTGAATTTAAAATTTTTGAGCTCACCCCCTATATACTAAGATAAAAATAAAACTTTTCTAAACTTTTCTCTCTAGAGTGCTCAAACTTATATATGAAAAAAACAAATAAGATTTTCATTTATTAAACCAATTTTTCATTTAAAAATAATCTTATCATTAAACTTAAAAATATAATCTTTTAAAAAAAATGAAACAAAATTGGTATAAAAATATAATCTATACTTAAACTGTTACTCATATTATTAACTTCGTGATGAAAAAATAATTTATTAAAATAATTTGAGGTAGTTAAAATATTATCTTAAAAAACACACTTCATGGAATTACTCAATTCTTTTGATTAATTTTTTTTTTTCTTATAAAAATTCATGAGATAAAAATATAAAATCTATAAGTAATACAGTAAAAATTAAAATGTCTATATATACCGCGCATTTGCGCGGGATCTAGACTAGTACTACGAATAATCCGTTCTCGTCCAATTGTTTCAACAGCCATAACAACGTAAATAAAACCCTTGAACATTTATTATTTATACATGCTTAAGAGAAAATAAACAATGACGCCAATTCAAGCCATAGTTAAAACGGTCTTAACACTCAATAAACTTCTTCACGGGCATGATAACATTAACAACTGCGTAAATAAAAAGATCACAAATCAATAAGATTTACAAGACGTTAATTATAAAGTATATGAGTATTATCTTACAGTATATACTCTCAAACTCGTCTCCGATAGTCATGCACATCAATATGATCCTGGATTCCTGGCACACACAAAAAAAAACAATAGAAAATAGATACAACCTTTAATTCTGTAAATTAGGACTTAGGAGTACTATAATAGTAATCAATCTTAAAATAAACAGTTAAATTAAAAACCATTAAAAGTGAATAGTAGACCAGCATTGATTGAATGATTGTAATATACGGCCGGGTATATATAGGTTGATCTCCGTAATTAGCTTGTGCGTGACTCTAATGGTATAGTAGTAGACAATATCTAGAATATGATATGAAGTAGAGTTTGTTCTTGCTTGAAATTCCCTTTACTTTCTGAGCTTTTATCAATACTATATATTAAATTCAGAAATCAAGGGACTTGAATGTAATTAAATAAATTTATACAAATTAATTATACTATATAGTTTTTAATCATAGCACTGTGTGATGGACCTGAACAAGGGACTTAAATGCAAATATTATATAATTTTGCCTTACGTATAAATTTAGAAAACATCAGAATATGGAGATTTTCCTTAAATAAGCATTCCCCACTTATGGTATTAAATTATTAATTATATAGAGAAGAGGTTAATATTTTAACATACACGAATATAATATTAGTATGTTATATTTTGAAAACTATTAAAATGTAAATAAATAAGTTAGATTTCCAAAAAAAAATATAATTTTTCATAATTTTTTTGGTTTGATTTAATGCATATATGTAATATATTTATATAAATATATAAGTCTCATAAAATTGCATGCCTAAATAGTAAAAATAATTTTCTTAGTTGGGAAAAGAATTGTATTAACATTGGATATAGTAATACGAGGGTATCACTCAGTTGAATAATAAAAGTACCAATATTAGCAACAAGCGGGGTAGAGAAAGTCATAGAAGTAACAACAAGAGTAGTGAAAATATCAATACAAATGCGACTGTAGTAAACTGTAAAAGTAGCAATAATTACGGCGGGGTAGTGAAAGTAACAATATTAGCAACGAGCGGGGTAGTGAAAGTAATAGAAGTAACAACGATCGGGCAGTGGTAGTGAAAGTAATATAAGTAACAACGGGAGTAGTAAAATTGTCAATATTAATGCGGAGGTAGTGCAAGTAGCAATAATTACGGCGGAGGTAGTGAAAGTAACAATAGTAATAACGAATGTAACAAAAGTAATAGAACTAACAACAAAAGAAAATATATATATGAACATATAGCTAACCAATCGATTTAAGTAAAATATTAATAGCGGGAGTAATGATTTTGTCTCGTAATTTATTTCATCGTAATTTTAATATATGTCATAGAAAAAAAATACATTAATGTTAAATTTAGGAGTTATGCAACTTTAAAGTAGTTTTATTTAATTGAAAATAAAATTTAATGCTAAATAGAGGTAGCCCGGGCGAAGCCGGGCATCCATACTAGTTTTACTGTATAATACAACCAACTTTATTAGTTTTTGTTTTAGTTTGTAAAACAATTTAAATTAACTTTTTTTTTATCTTTTCCTATTTTTATTTAGAAGTCTCTTATTATATTATTCAACCAATCACGTCGCTCGAAAAAAGCTTCCTTTAATAATATAGATAGATAGATTGTTAAATAATCGTAAATGGACCTCGACCCTCTTTATCGTTTACTCCAAAATCCGTCAAGGCGGGAGTCTAGGACACATGGTCGGCATTGGCTCACTCACATGAATCATACAACTCGTATTCAATTATTGTCGTGTAACGTATATTCACCTGACATTTCACATTTTCAGTCCTTTATATACTCACACATTCACCACTCACGTTCATCACAATTCCCAATACACAATCTCACCCAATCAATCAAATATTCCCACCTAATCATGGAATACCCACACAGTCACGTCGGCCACCATCGCCACCACAACAACCGCCGTGAAGACGACGACGACTTCAACAGCGCACCACCTCCACCACCACCCATCTACGGCGGCGAATACAACCAACCACCCCCACCTTCCTACGGCGGCGGATACAACCAACCACCTCCACCCTCTTACGGCGGCGCGTACGATCAGCCTCCACCCTCACACGGCGGTGGCTACAATCAACCTCCACCATCATACGGCGGCGCGTACGATCAACCACCTCCACAACAACCTTCATACTCTCACCACGAAGGTGGTGGTGGTTATGATGGTGGGTCCGCACCCGCACATCACGGGTTCAAGCCACACATGCCGGACTTCCAGCACCATGGTGGGCCACAGGATCATGATTCCAGTGCACATAACTACGGTGGTGGGCCTGGTGTTGGGCCTGAATTGGGGTACGGTGGTGGGCCGGAGTTGGGCCACCTGGCGAATAAGCCGAGTCATAAGATAGAATGTAAGGCGGGTGGTGATAGGTATGTGTTTGGGATTCGTGATGGCAAGGTTGTTCTTACTCATCCTGATTCTTCTGATCTTACTCAGGTTTGTATTCCTTCATTTTTCTTTGATTTTTTATTTTTTAGTGGAAAAAAGGTACAATTATTCGTGTTTAGTAGCGTAAATTGTGTCCTGAAAAGATTCTTAATCATCGGGTGTGAGTATGATCGTGTTGTTCGCTTCACGTGTCCGTATACTCCCTCCGTCTCAATCATTTGTGGACCTTTGATTAAAATACGGCTCATGAAGTTAAATTAATGACTAAGACAAAGGGAGTGGCTATAGATTATAGAAATATGTAGTCATGTGTAAGGCGGTTTCACACACAGATAACCTTAAACTACAGAGTATAATGGTATTCTGTTTATTAATCGGTGGTTTTACAATAATCTTTGTCTAAAACCGTGTTACAAAAGTATTTGCGTTTTTATGTGGAAAGTTACTAGCTTTATGGAGTGCTTTGGACATGGGTTGGTTGATTATAATCAAATATGTGTGTTTAGATTGAATTGATTTAGTAAAGAAGGTGTAGACTTTACTGATCGAAGGGTGTCAAGGGGAATTTTAAGTTCACTATGGTTAATTTATCTACGTATGCTCCATTCATACCAATTATTTGTTTCTTTGATTAAAAAAAAAATAGAAAAAAAGGGTAAACAAATGAATGAGACGAATGAAGTACTTGTACGTATAAGTTATGTAGTAGATTTTTTTAATCTTTGGTGTATGTGAGTGAATGTTGTTTTGGTTGCAGCATTGGTACAAAGATGAGAAGTACAGCATCAGGGTGAAGGATAAAGAGGGTCATCCTAGTTTCATGTTGGTGAACAAAGGCACGGGACAGGCTGTTAAGCATTCTATTTCTTGTCAACCGGTGAGTCTTTCATCTTTGTTGTGCAGGCTCGAAAGAAGTGAGTCAATAAGTTTAGAAACGAGTAAAGGAAGTTTGCTGTGGAGAAGAAACTTGAGCTTTATTGTAACCTATGTTACTCAATCTCAGTCAGGAGTATTCGTCACATTGCCACGTTGGTTTGTGTCAAAAATGTTGGACTCGACTATTTTATGAAAAAGTACCATGTTTTGGTTTAAATTCATGTGGTGAAGTGGCTTACCTATGTTTGAATGTCAGAGAGGGTCATCTGATGAGACCGTGTTAACATGATGGTATACTGTAGTCTGTAGGGTTATACTCATCGTCTCATCTCCGTTCTCCATTGCTTCTTATATTTGACTGAGATATTAATAACAGTTAGAATTTCATTGAACACGTTTGTGGGTGCTTGGGTTAATCCCTTATCTCACCATTCACTAAGGGAAGATAGAATTAGAGCTTTTTATTCCCGGTGTAAAAGGGTTGACAATTTTAATGCCGATATGTTATGAATTCATGTCAGGAGTACCGCTTCTGAGTGACTTTACCTACTTAGCTAGATTACATTTGCATTTGCCTTTATTCAGCCACATCTAATCATATGAAGTCAGCTGGTCTTTTGTGATGCTCATCTCATGTATAACATAAACCAATTTTACTGCCTCATTTGATAGAAATTAGAATATCTTGTGATGGAAAAGTTCCTCTGCAGTAAACCCTCTTGTTCAGTTCATATATTTTTTCACATATGGGTGATTAATCTTACGTTTATGTCTGAATTACTGTACAGGTACAACTAACCCAATACAAGCCTGATGTTCTGGATGAGTCTGTTCTGTGGACGGAGAGCAAGGACCTCGGTTCTGGGTATAGAACTATCAGGACTGTGAACAACGTTCACTTGGTTATGGATGCTTGGAATGCTGATAAGGATCATGGCGGAATTCATGATGGCACAGTTATTGCGCTTTATGAAACCTGGAAAGGGGACAATCAAAATCAACAATGGAAGTTCATTCGTCATTGTAAGCATTCATCTCCTGCATCTCTATGAAATTATCAGTTCAATTGCTTCTGTATCACTCAAAGGGACTGCAAATTAAAATCTCTCCTTTTACTAGTCTTGCATATTGTCCTAACTGTTATGCTAAGCTACACTAAGACGACAGTTTTCCATGGTTTCGGATATGCAGTTGAAGGTCCAAATTGAAAACTTTTCCCAAAACCTTAGCCTCGTAGATTTATCACCATTACTTACTGCGAGGTGGTCTTATCAAAGCTTGCCCTTCTGTTATCGAATTGCTTTGTGGAGAAACACTATCATCGTGGCATTAAGTAGGAATATTTCGGCTTTGATGCCATGAGTTTTCACTGATTGCACTATGGTGACTTGATATTTGAGTTATTTCTTGGTGGAGAACCAACAATCATAGTGGTATTGACTATTGAGTACGGATATGTTTGCTTTGAGGTTCCACTAATTACACTTCTGTGACATGTTTGAGTTATTTCTCACTTAGGTTAACCAATTTGCAGTCGGAATGTAATCTAATCACTGTCGCTGACTTGATGCAGGAATGCAATTGATAGACGCCCTGGATTACTGTGGATCCAGAGGCAGGAGACAAGGCATTGGGAAGGATTTGTTTCTAAAATCATTTTTTTTTACTTTCATTGTTTACTGCTCGTTATAATAATATGTATTGGTATTTGTAAAAGGCGGTATAGCTGCGAATGATAGAGATCCTTTCATGGTGAGTCTGAATTTGGATTGTATTCGATCGTATGCTTGTGTTATGTAATTTGGATCTATTAAACTCTATTTAAAGTACTATTGTTTTGTTTTGCGAAATTTATGTACCTTTTCTTGATGATACATGGCTCATCACTTTCTCGATCATTTGTTCAACTTTGATTAACGTACTTCTCACACTTTAAAAAAAAATTAAATAACAAATGATTTGGACGAGGGAGTAATAATTAGGAACTAGGAGGAAAAGTGTCGGCTTTCCAGACTACTTCATTAAGCTGATAACACGCTTCTCTATATGCGGAGCAGCTGAGCGATGCAATTTCGGACGCAGTTTTCATCATGGGTAATTTGTAAACAACTTATTTGTGTTTTCTAACATAAGTGTGATGCTGCATACTTACCTGCCCCGTTGAAATGATGCCCAATACAACTTAATCGAAAAGACGTGGTGATTTTGTCGCGTAAACAATAGAACAAAGAGTTAGTTACCTGAGAATTTCTGATGGTGATATATATCAGCTCAGTCTCGTTTCACTGTTTATTTTTCATGACTTTACAAGCCAATTTCTATAGGACGTTAATTATCAGAAAATCTTGATTTACAACTTTCTTGAATAAGGCGGTGTTTCAGAATTTGTAAAGTATAACAACGCACTAGTAACAAAATCTTTGGAAAGCCGAAGGGCCGACAATCTAAAACCTGCATTGCTGAATTAGTCAGACCAAGGATTGTAATGGCGCCCTCCTGGATTCCCAGAATTTCCTGGCATCTCGAAAGGCACCATTGCTTGTGGACCAAAAGCATAGTATGAAGAAACATCGTCATTCTGTGCTGAACTTATTTGCGCTTCCATTCCATTTGTCCCATACTGTTCCAATACCTGCAGCTCCTGCCCCAGCATTTCTCGCTGCGCCTCAATTTCTGCCAGTTGCATGTACGCAGGAGGCAGCTCAGTAGCAGATGCTGCAAACGGGTTTTGTAATGCCATGACTCCACTCCCGCCACTGATCAATTCAGAACAAATCGTGTTCTCACTTGCAGGTTTCTGATTATACATGCTGTCTAGCAGTAAATCATCAAATCCACCACCCATTTCGGGTTTTTTGGTCATCAGAATACTAGCAGATTCTATTAAAGCCAACTCCCAGTCAGTAATAGCTTGATCAGCAAATTTATTTTCACTTTCGGTAGCATTTTCACATTGACTATTACTGGTTAAATCGACTTTATCATCACAGAGCAATGCTAAAGACAAAGGCAAACCGGGATTTTCACATCGATCTTCTTCAAATGCTTCATCATCCTTCAAATTAATCAAATCCTGAAATTCATCAACCACATTCTCAGAGATGGCTTCCAACCCAATTATCGGGACTGTACTAAAACTACCTTCTTGCGACCTATTCTTCGTCTTCTTGTTCATCTCATTACTCTTCAAATCATTCGCTTTCTTTTTCATAAATTTCTCCATTGTTCTAAGAAGATCATTGCTTATTCTTTCGACAACAGGATACTCCAATGCTGTAACAACCCCGAAATCCTTACACCAAGCATAAAACTCGACAAGTTCATCAATCTGTTTCGCGACAGTCACATAAGTCCCTAAAGACTTAACAATATCCCAATACTCCATCCCCCAATACAGATCCAACAAGAAGGACAAACCCTCACAAATATCATCATACAGCTTAAAACTTTCCTCAACAACCGGACACAGCGCGAGAACAACCAATTTTCGACACTTACTCACATCCCTCGGCCTTACAGCAAGAACTTTCTCAAGCAATCTTTGCAATTTCTCCATCCTACACAAAACCCTCGAAACCTCATCACCCAATTTGTCGTCTAACTCGTTCAAACCGTCTGAAACCCGTAATGTCCTCCTCAACAACATCTCTTCAACCGTCCCTTCCACTTTCTCCTCAAGATACATCCCATAATTCCTGACAAACTCGGTATAATCCCAAGAATTCGAATGCGCATCGTCTTTAAAAACACACATATTACTCAACATTCCACACCCTTTGACATTATTTTCATTAACACAAGCAATCTCCAACATGAAAACTTCACCTCCATTAATTATAAGCCTATGAACAAGAATCAAACACTTTAATGCAACAATCCAATCATGGGTCCTTTCAATCCTCTTGGAAATCAACTCTACACATTCAGTCCTTAGTTGTTCCGATATCGAACTTCGACGCAAAATTTCGTCGAAAACTTTCTTATTTGGTACAATATCATCATGACTTGTTGCTTTTACTATCAAAATATCAAGAAATGGATCAATATTACTCGCAACTTTTGCAATGCTGATTCTTGTTTGATCTTTTACTACCCCAATTGCCCTACGAATTGTACTCTTTGGTGCCATTAATTTCTACACACAAAAAAATTTTAAAATAAAAAAAACAGGGTTTTCAAAGATTTAATCTTTTTGTTTAGATTTTTTGTGGGTTTTTTCAGAAATTGAAAATTAATGGAGAAAGCGTGGGTGAAGTGCGTAGAATTATAGGAAATTTGTCTCACACGGTTAAGTAATTAGAGTACTAAAATTTCCGTAATTAGTAATTTATTATCATACATTGATACATCACATATGCACAAATATTTCTTAAAATGGAATTAATTGTTGGCGATTAGATGTGAATATGTGATCATTTTATTCTTAATATATGAGAAGAAATATTTGTGATTTTGTTGGGGGGTGGTTGTTCTGAGAGATAATTTTACGTTAATGTAGTGTGTGATCAGTCGATATGGTAGAAATTACTGCAAAAAAGGAAATGAAGAAAGATGGAAGTATGGAAAGCGATCATCTATTATGTGAGCGATTTGGTGAGATAATTGTCATGAAATCGTTTCACATGTGAAGTGGTGACCAGTATGTCGATACGTGTAGGATGTTGGGAAATAGTTCCTACTTCCTACATAAATGAAGTTAAGGAATATAATTGTTAGGGCATTTTACTATTAATGTTCTGAAATAATGTAAGGTATTTAACGCTTGGAGTTCCATACCATCTTTTTTCAATGATAGTCAACGCGCGTCATTAGTCGCGGTTAAGAAGCTCCTTGATGGTCTCTTATCCCATTCTCCTTTTTCTTACTTAAAAACCGGTTTGTTCTCTTGAGAAACTCGTTTTACATAAGGAACTTATATCGTATAATGCTCGCAATGCCGTTGCCCCTAATTAAATAATTGTACACATAATATGATTGAATCTTTGAATGAATTCTTTACATTAGTTATACATTGTGTACCTTTTGAGTTTGATAAACTCATAAACCACAGAAGTGGAGGTATGATTCAAATGACTAAACCACCTAATCAATGCACAGAAATTCGACTCGATTTCTTAGTTTCTTACATTAGATTAAAATACAAAAAATCGACGGCCCTTGAATTGCATCCCTTCTCCAAGGGTTCAATTAGCTCTAGATCCGAGCACACAAAATGTCAAGTACAAGAATCAAAAAGCCAGTCCTTGGTGATATTGGGGATGCTTTCCGACATTGGTATACTGATCTGACCTAGTATGGGCGTATGGCGCTGTGCAACTTAGATATGTTGAATTGTTGAGAAATGAGTGGGCTCAGGTAGTCAGGTGCAAGAACATGCTGCAAAATCAGACGGAATTAAAACTGAGAGTAAACAAAACCCTGCATGAAAGATTTATGAAATCTCATAACTATTGAAACTCACATCGTCTTTTGTAAGCCTAAATGATTGATACTTACATTGACACCAAATCTCATAACTGCGCTTGTACAACATATACTCCTATCTTCACACCAGATTATCATCCATAATTCAAGCTATTCTTTCTACAAAATAATACTCTATGCTAGTATGAGGTGATGAACTGCACGAAAAGGAAAATATCCAACTCACCAGGTGCGTTTTGCTGTATCCACCTCAACTTGATGTCTAAAAACACTATCTTGGATGAAGGATGTAAGATCAACCTGATATATCTCGATCCCTTACACAACCACCAGGAAGGAGAAACTTATACTTATCAGCATTCTCCAACAGATAACCAGGAAGATTAACTCCAGAAAAAGACCGTGGAATTGATCCCATCTTCTTAAACAACTCCTTGAAACTATACTCTTCAGGAAGCATATCAAAAAGGTCACCCCCCTTACAAATGATACTTTGAATTCGTTGACGATCTAAGAACTCTCTTCTCCTAACACGGTCAGCGTGACTATATGCTGTCATTTTGAACACAAATTCTTGAAGATTTTTAAAGCAGAAGCTGCAATGCCAACCAGAATCTGAAAGAATGACATCAGACAGTCGAGAATGTCGATACCAGGTTGATGGGCCATAGATGTGGGCAGAGGCCCGCCAGCTACTGTAGTCCACCGGGAACTCGAATGAATACATGTAATGCCTCAACTCCAAATGCATTACCGGTGGGAACCCGTCACACCATTGTAGAAGCTTTACCGTGTGAGGGCTCGGAATTTCGTCTACATCCGACATTATAAGGAGGTCACCATTTGAAATACCCGACTGTCGAATTATCCAGTTCATTGCTATCCTTTGCTGCTTCTCGAGCTCAAATGGATCTTCGTGAGGGCCAAGGCTGTTAACCCGGCCGGGAAATAAACCATAGGATATCTTACTTTCAGCAAAAGAAAATCGAGCACGGTTTGAATCAAAGTAAAGTGATTTAGGGATGCCGGTGAAGGTAGTGTTGGATTCCATAATGACAAATTTGGTAACAAAGGGTTCTAGCTCGTGCCACCGGATTTCAAGCAACTCAAGCTCGTTGCTAAAAATAATAGCATCGAATACTCGTCGAGGGTGTGAGCGGACCGACCAACCGTGGAGGCGGCATAGATTATCCATGGACACATTCTCAGCATAATAGTGAGGAAGACGGGAAAACAATGGAGGCGGTTTATCCCAAAGAGGGCGGAGAAAGTAAGTGATTTTTTGGTGATGTGAAAAAATTCCAAACAGGATGGTAGGCACAAGCAGGATTAGTATGATGAATACAAATTTACGGGGGGACCGCCTTGGAAGGCGAAGAGGTCGAAGGCGCATAACCTACTCAATAGTCGTAGCAATCAATACTCAATTCACCCTCTCTAGTACTTGAATTGGAACTGTCAAGTTTTCCAGAAAGCTTAAAGCATGGAGCATCAAACACAGTCTGTAGCTAATCGGCAACCAATTGACACAAGCAAGAGTGAAGGTATACTGAGTCGCAATTACCTTCCGTAAAGATTACAAACATAAGCCCACTGATCAGTGTTGTTCTACAAGAGCAAGCAAGATAGTTCCTTAGTCGGCCAACTTCAGATAACATGCCCACACGATGAGACCACCAATGATTGATGTATCTGCAAAATGGCCAAAATACCATCATGAACTACTCCCCGTATATACGAGGAACATCAAGCGTTTTGGGATGCATACAATGGTAGAACGAGGGAGGGCTAGCAGGAGCAGTCATCCTCCAAGGGGCGGAAAAATTGAAAGTTTTAGTTATAATGTTCGATTTTGTAGTTTGCCTTATTGTATTACTAATCTCGTAATATTTTCCACCCCTAAATTCTAATCCTCATTGAGTGGTGATGATGAGTTTAATTCTTAAACCTGTCAACATCTATCAATACTTTTGTGGCTCATTTTAAGGAAAAATAACTAAAACTAAAAATCTGACAAATGAAAAATCAAATGCCAAAAAAAGGTAAAGAACAAATCTTTCTGAAGAAACAATAAAAACTTTATCTTTTGTGTTTGTGTCAACAACTCAACATAATAATAACCAATTCTCCAATAATAACCAATTTGTTGATGCCTTTTTCTCCAATAATAACCAATTTGTTACATCAATTAACGCCAATGCGTATCAAACCGTGTTAGGATCATCTCCATTTCGGTGACCATAGCCAGGCAAATCTACTCCCTCCCCATTTCTTTACCCCATTACCTAATTTATTCCGGACTGTTGATTCAATGATTCGGTAATAGACCCTCCGTTTCCTCCAAAGAAATAGAGACGATCCTAGATTCCTAATCCATTCAACCCCAAAAGAATTTTCCAAATCAAATATTTTTTTGAGGACTTAAGGGATCCTTCTAAAAAATATTTTATCCGTTCAATCATTTGTTTACCTTTAATTAAAATACCTCACGCAATCAATATAAAAGGTAAACAAATGATAGAGGCGGAAAGGGTACAAAACAACAACCACCTTGATTTGTAGGTAGGCAGTCCAGACTCCAGATATATTCACATGCAAAATACAGTAATACAGCACATAAACTTGCTTACAAAACCCATAAATATAACCCAAAATCCAGCATTAAACAGAATTAAAATCTGCAAAGCAATCGAAAAGTCAAAATAGATCAACAGTAAGCAGTGGCGGATCTTGAAGTAAATAACGAGGGGTTGACAATTGACTTCGTGAGTAAATATTAAGACTCAATCAATAAGTCAAGGGAGGCCGACTGATAATTTTACACTATAATATAAAAAGGCAGCAGGCGGAGGGCCGGGCCTCCTCCCGATATAACTAAGGTCCTCAGAGCCCTAATAGTAAATAAATTTCTAGCTGAGAAAAACCCTTCAAGGCTTCAAAATAAATTAAAGGGGAAAACACTTGGAAAGTAAAAATAAGTTACCTGGTATTTCGGGCTGCAATACAGAAGAGAGAAGGAAGAGATGAAGGATGCAGGTCTCTGGAATGAAGGGCAACTTGATTTTGTATGAACAAATTCAAATATTTAATTTGTGTTGTGCTTCTTTTCTTCCCCGACTTGCCTTCATGGAATCTGTATGTCACATGGCATCAAGCATGTGCTAAGTCAACTTTTTTTCTACTTAATTATGAAAATATCTAAATTTATAATGAGATCACATTTAGATAGTGTAGCCACTGTGTAGGCAATGGGCCATGTCGTGCCGGCCCATGTCCCTTCTCGGGTTCCAGTCGTGTCTAGCCACAATTTTGGCCCAAGCACGGTCAATCGTGCTTTCGGACCATGCCATCCCGCTTTTCCTACCCCCAACCAGGCCACCATGGCCCAGGCAAAGTCGGGTTGGGCTCGTGCTGCCCGTCCTGCTCCAGGTATTTAGTAGTTTTTTAATTATTTACCCTTAAAACTAGTGCTTGGCCCATTATCGTGCCTTGTGCCAGGCCATGCCCAAGCATGGTTTTTTGGAATTTTTGGCGTCGCGGCCCGCCTCTTACCCGATCGTGCTGAACCCGGGCCACCTCGTTTTCTTCACCGTGCCGGATTCGTGCCGCCTGCCTTGACCAGACCCGAAATGTCTACTCTACATTTAGACCTCGCAAGCGGGCCGAGTTCGGGTCAGGCCTGTTGACTTGGTCGGGTCATTTCTAGTTCATGTGATTTTTCGGTCAACTACTATCAAGTTATTTGTGGATACAAATTAGTTTGCAACAATAAACATTCGAGTTCGATCGGCTCAATTTCAGATCTTGAGTTCAAGTGTCGGTTCGGGTCATTCGGGTCGGGTCAATTTTACCAGGTCTACATTCGGGGATGGATGTACTTAGTAGTTTTGGACTTTTGGTTGCGTTACTTTGGCATATCTAATAAAGACCAAAAACCAAAATAAATACATATGTGGGGATTGAACCCAGGGCTCTATGCTACACTTACCAGTAACTTTTGGGCTGGACTAATCAGACTATATGATTGCCAAATTTGGCATGTACTCCCTCCGTTTCCGTAATATGTTTACACTTTCTTTATTTTCCCTCACAAAAATAAAAGAAGTGTAAACATATCACTGAAACAGAGGAAGTACAATATAGAAAAGTAGTTTGTTATAAGTTAGTTAGAAGCTGAGTTAGTTACTCCACGCTACATAACTATAGCTAACAGACTAGTTAGGCCCTGTTCTTTTGGACTGAAATTGTCTGAACTGAACTGAACTGAACTTAATAGAGCTTAACTGAACTGAACTGAACTTATTGGAGCTGAACTGAACTGAACTGAACTGAAGTAAGAGTTAATTTGTAAAGAGAAGAGCTGAACTGAACTGAACTGAACTGAATCGAGCTGAACTGAACTGAACTG